>PVIR01009698.1:0-52385 GCA_004026965.1 Petromus typicus | reverse complement strand
TATTTAACTTATTCTCACCTAAATCAAATCTAAATCTATATAGTAAAATCATGAAAGCAATAAAGTTATATTTGTATAAGCATGTTGAAACAGAACTATGAATGATGGACAGACTTACTGAAAAAGGACTTCCTCCATAAAACTAATTTCAGAAGCCTTCCTAAAAATACTATAAATATTTTTGGGGATCTCCCTTATAGAAATAACAGGTATTATTATTTGTAAAAGTCAACACTGAAAGCAATCTAATTTTTACAACAGAAAATAAGTTTCATATAGAGTAGGAACTCTCACTTTCTAATCCAGTTCTAAAGATTGTTAGAAAAAGCTAGGTACAGTGGTAGTACCAGAATCCCAACTACTGTACTGGGGGGCCTGAAGCAGTAGAATTCCAATCAAATTCAAGGCCAACCTAGGAAATTAAGTGATATACACTGTCTCAAAATAAAATTTTAAAAAGGATGAAGCTTAGTGGTAGAGTGCTTAACTAGAATTAGGACAGGCTCTAGGTCTAATCCCAAGTACCACCAAAGGGAAGAAAAAAGCATTACTGGCATAAGAACAGATACACACATTAGTAGTTCTGAAAAAAATCTTTACATTTATGGTCAATTCCATTCAATGGGGAAAGAGTAATCTTTTTAACAAATGGTTCTGGGATAACCAGAAGAATAAAGCTGAACCTTAACTCATACATATATAAAAATTTACTCAAAACAGATAATGAACTAAAAGGTAAGGGTTTCTTTATGCCCTTGGATTAGGCAATGGTTTCTTACATAATGACATCAGAAGTACAAGCAACAAAGAAAGAAAATACACTTCAATGAATTTAAAAATTTGAGTGCTTCAAATGAAACTATCATGAAGTGAAAAGATAACCCACAGAAAATGGTGAAAAATGTTTGAAATCACACATCTGGTAAGGGACTTGTAAGAAAGAACATTATCAGAAAAAAGCTAAGAAAAACCCCAATAAAAACTGGCAAAGCCTTCAGCAGATACACACTGCCGTATAACTGTAAAACAGTGCATCCACTTTGTTAAGTATATGGCAACTCCTCAAAAGTTAAACATAGCTATTCTATGACTCAACAATTTCATGTCTAGATACCTGTGAAAATATGTTCAAAAAAAGCTTGTATACCAAGGTTTACACAAATATTACTCACAAAGTTTAAAAAAATTGAAACAACCCAAATATCTACTGATGACTGAGCAATATATGTATAGTAGTATAGCCATGATACTATTAAGCCATAAAAAGGAATTAAATATTGTTATGGCACAACATGAATGAACCTCAAGGAAGTTATGCTAAATAATAAGCCACACACAAAAGGACACATACTGTATCATTCCATAAAGGAACCTAATAAACTGCTTTTAAATTATTATAGAGTAGTAAAAGGCCAAAGAAAGCCAAGACAATCCTAAAAATCAACAAAAGGGGAAGTCTGGACTTCCAGGTTTCAAAATGTATGAGGAGTTATTATAAACACTGTGACAGATAAATGGATAAAGAAAATGTGGTATTTATACACAATGGAGTACTGGCCTGCCATAAAGACAAACTCACAACACTCATAGGCAAATGGCAAATGTAATCTAAGAACATAAAATTAAGTGAAATCACATAATTTCTCATATATGAAAAATGATAGACTGATACAGAGATGGACAGACTGGAATGGTGCTAAGACAGGGACAAGGAGTGGACTCTGGCCCCGAATTGGGGAGGTAGCCACCGCCATCCAAGGGGTTACCTCTTAGCCCTGCTCTCCACTGTCCCTGTGCTGAAAGGTCCCTAACTGGAACAAGATCAGCAACCCTTAACACTGTCCCTTGCAACGTCGCTGAGGCTGTCTCGACATATGATCCCTGCACCCAGAGACACTGGCACTATATCAGCCCCTGTGTAGAAGAAGCTGCTGCTGCTGGCTGGAACTGATGACTGCTAACCTCTGCCAGTGGCTGCACTGCCAAGGCCACCTCTGCTGCCATCTCCAAGACCTAGAGCTGCCTGTTCCCTGACCTCCGGAAAGAGACTGTATTCACCAAGTCTCCCTGCGAGGAAGTCATCAACTATCTTGTGAAAACCCACACCAGAGTCCAGAGAACTCAGGCTCTAGCAACTACAATAAGGGGTTTTTATACAAGAAAAATACATTGAACAAAATTTAAAAAAAATAAAAAAACAACTATGACCAAGTAAGAACAGGATAAAGTCAATGCAGTAAATACTATTGTACTGCAATTGTAGACACGTATCAGTGTCTAAGGTAAAACCTAACAATCATATTTTGACTACTGAAAAGACTAGCCTCAATTACTCAAAATCTGATATCAACTAGCAATACGGAAGTAAATAAGACTACAAGATCTTTTTCAATTTTATTGAAACTGCAATAATTACGCATCATGACTTGAAATGCAAAAGTGTAGTTAAAATGTAAACATTTACGAAAGACTAAAATTAGCTCAATTCTTCCAAAACATTTCAACAAAACAGTCCATTTTAGAATATATTTCCAGTCTTTCAAATAGAGTATGTTCTTATTTCCCTTACCAAACATTAGCTGTTTAGTTCCCTATTTTCCCTCTCAATTCTTTAAACTTGTTTAACGTTCCAGAGATAGCTAAGTGTGGAAGACAAACACTGCACCAAAAATGAACAGGCTTAATTACAGAACCTTCTCACTTCTTGGAAACTAAATTTAGATTACCTTAGCATATTTTTTTAAATTGTAATCTTTATTGGTACATTACATATACACATCATGACTGCACTCAACAATGAGAATTTGTACCAGTATATCACACAACTCAATTCTCATTTTTCCCCATAGCCCTACCCACCCTACCACCCCCACCTCCTATACACATAAACTTTATTTCCTTTCTTTGTTATAATCACATTGTTTTTCCCTCTTTACTCCATTTCGCTTTGAGTTTTTTCTATTTCACAATATATAACATACCATCTACAACTCATATACATCATTATTTTCTCATACCAGGGAAAAGATACAATATTTACACATCTGTGACCTATTTATTTCCCTTATGAGGATGTCCTCAAGGTATGTCCATTTAAGTATAAATGATTCAAACTTATATTTTATTGGCAGAGTAATACTCATTCTGTAGAAGAACCACAGCTTTTTATCCAGTCTCCAGATGATGGACATTTGGGTTGTTTCCAAGATTTAGCAATCACAAACTGAGCTGCTATAAAAATGGATGTACATATGTCACTGTGATATGCATATTTTCCACCATCAACACACAGCACACTATCAGCTCACTTCAAAAATGCAGGAAAGATGGGCCGGGGAGTTAGCTCAGTGGTTCCGGCGCCTGTCTTGTAAGCGCAAGGACCCGGGTTCAATCCCTGGTAACCACATACCATACTGGGCGTGGAGACTCACACCCAGCAGCAACCAGTACCACATACCACAGTGTCAGGCGTGGTGGCTCACGCCTGTAATTCCAGCACTCGGGAGGCAGAGGCAGGAGGATTGCTGTGATGTGAGTTTGAGGCTGAGCTCAGGGCCAGCCTGAACCACAAAGCGAGCCCTGTCTCAAAAAACCTTAAAAAAAAAATGTAGGAAAGAAAAATGTTACCCAATTAATCTTCATATGAAATAATATTTATCAACTAATATGCATGTCAAGTACAACAGGACTTAAGACATAATTTTTAATTCCCAAAGCCAAAACTAAAATATTTAACATTAAATATACTTACAGCATAATATATGATTAACAACACTGGTACACATATGTATACACATACACACAGAGGCATCATAAATAAAATTCTCAAGAAAAAAGTACTAAGATTATTAGAAAGCTGGAAATAACCTGTATTTCCCCCATCGCTCATTGGCTTTATATACAGAAAACACTGTGGTATTTCAACCTTTGTCTTCCAAAAACTAGCATTTTGCCTAATATTTACTAACAGGGAAGTATTTATTGGAAATATTTAAAAAAAAAATTCCTATAGTGGTAGCCACAGTACTTAAAACATCAACAAAAAGGAAATTTCACGTAGAAGGCTACAGAGTACAAGAAACAAGACGGGAAGTCTGTCCACACTCCAGCAGACCTTGAAATTGACAACCCATCCTTCTGGACAGGAGACAAAAATCACCACATGAGAAGAATCTGAGAAGAGATATTCTGCACAGGAACATCTTCACTCAGCCCACAGCTATAAAATTCCTTTGCAAAACGACTTGTATTAAATGGGCAAAAGAATATCCAGAACTGCTCAGAGTACACACAATGGGCACACGGTAAAAATTAGAAAAGATCTGAAAGCCTGCCTAATTTTGACATGGGTCAAAATTATTTTGATACCTCACTCCTGCAATAGGAGCAGAAGACCAAAAACCACAGAACTGCTAAGAATAACAGCATTAAACCCTACCCAAACCAGGTAACAAGTTCAAATAAAAGGAAGATTTTTATTCTGGTTGTGTAAGAATTGTTCAAGGATGATACAATTTCTTTGCTTTTGCTTACAACACAGACACAGAAGCCCAGTATGTTCTGACACCAAAATTAGCGTCCTTCGTCCTCCACCTCAATCCTCCTTAGGCTTTTTGTTCACTGAAACTGGAGCACTTAAATTTGTACAGACAACTTTAGGGAAGTAAATCACAAATATTAAAATCAAACACTAAGTATTGATTTCTAGATAAACCTGATGTGCAAAGAGCAGTATTAGGAAAAACACTAATGAAAATTCATTTCATTCTTTTTTTTTTAGGTTTTTTTGAGACAGGGTCTCACTTTGTGGTTCAGGCTGGACCCGAGCTCAGCCTCAAACTCACATCACAGCAATCCTCCTGCCTCTGCCTCCTGAGTGCTGGGATTACAGGCATGAGCCACCACGCCCGGCACTGTGGTATGTGGTATTGGTTGCTGCTGGGCGTGAGTTTCCACACCCAGTATTGTATGTGGTTACCGGGGAATTGAACCAGGCCCTTGTGCTTGCAGGACAGGCTCAGGAACCACTGAGCTAACTCCCCAGCCCAAAATTCATTTCATTCTTGGAATGAACTTTCCAAATTATTATCCATATTAGAATTTACTGGCATCAACTAATTTGGACCACAGCATTACAAGTGACACTTTGAAATTAAATAAACATGAAAATTGGCAAAGAAACGATGTATTTATTAGTTATTTTATTTTCTATGTAAAGAATTTATCTATATAGCATCTTTAGTGCAATAACTCATATTTGGATATAAGTTTCTGAAAATTAACATTATTCCTATTTAATGTAATTTAACTTCATTTCCTTGATTAGAAGGGAAAAAAAGGCTCACTGATAGTAGTTTGTGAAGGTTGCCTTCTAATACTGGGAAACATTAAAATATCTCCACAAAAGTAATGGACAGGAGACTTCCTACTTCCTAAGACTTGAAGAGTAGGTAGATTCACTACTCTTAAAGCCACTATGTGACACAAAAATAGTATTATGTGGACCAGCTTCCAAATAATTGATAATCATTCTTGTTTAGTTTTGGTTTTCTGTCCCAGATAACCTAGCTCAACTCACACCCAGCACGGTGGTATGTGGTACTGGGGTACTAGCCACAATTACAATACTGAGAACAACTATAAAATTTTTTGGAGACTAAAGGACATTGAAACTGAAATGTCCTAAAGTTTAAGAAATAAGATTAAATGTTTTAAGTCAAAAGCATTGTTGGCACCCAAAGAGTTCTGTTAAATGTACTGAACAGAAGAATGCAAAAGTGTTTCTCAACACCACTGACTTCTTAAAATTGATTCTATTGGTATGTTTTATACATGATAGCATTCAACATTAAGAATGTAACTATACATGATACATCTTGATTCTCATTTTTTCCATTCCCCTGCTCTCCCTACAACCCCTATCCCATATACATAAGCTGTTTCCTTTTTCTAGTTTTTTTTTGAGATAAGGTCTTGCTTTGCAGTTTAGGCTGGCCCTGAACTCACTATGTAGTCCAGACTAGCCTCAAACTCACAGCAATCCTCCTGCCTCTGCCTCCCACAAGTGCTGGGATTACAGGCCGAGCCACCATGCCCGGCATTATGGTATGTGGTACTGGGGCTTGAACCCAGGACCTTGCACTTGCCAGACAGACGCCAGAACCACTGAGCTAATTCCTCGGCCCTGTTTCTTTGTTGTTACCACCAAATTTTTTCTTTCCCTTTTTTCCCATCCAGCCTTTCCCTTTTCCCTTTCAACATTTTTCTTCCTATTTTATAATACCTATCATACTTTTCAAACTCATTTACACCGCACGTTTTTCATTCTAAAGCAATGATATGGTATTTACACGTGTCCTGCTAATTTCACTTATGAGTATGTCCTCAAGGTACATCCATTTGAGCAGGACTCTTTATCATTCTTTAGGGCTGAGTAATACTCCCCAACTTTTAAGGAAGAAAGGAAAGATTCAAGAGAAATAAAATAAAAATACCCTACAAAACCTCTGAAAAATAATCAACAGTTATTTTTTATCTGATATAAAGTCGAACTCCTGGGAATGGGGACAATGTCCAGAGAAGATGGTGTGTACTCTGAGCACACTTGGGCCAGTAAAATATTGACAGACTTTCAGAGTTTGCATTCTAATTGTGGAAATAAAGATTACAAATTATTTCTGTGTATTGTTTTTTATTTCTTTCGGTGTGTGCTACAAATAGGCAAAAGCTGTAAAGTATTTCCCGAAGCTGTTTCATTGTCAATTTAGGTTTTTAGTTTCGGTAAGGTCTATACATTTTAAGGCTTCTAGTCATCTTTAGGATTTATCACTGGCATCATTAGTATTTTACTCATTTCAATTAAAAGGTGTTAACTATCTTAAAGGCAGGTTCTCATTCCAAAGCTAGTCCTACTACTCTTTCAGAGACAAAATTTTCTTTCTATCGCTCATAAATTCTAAATTTCCTATTATATTCCAAATAATCTCATTTATCCCACTTACTGAATGTATTCAATAGGATTTATAAGGCACCTACATGTCTTTATTACGTAACTTTTTAATATCGATATTTCTTAAACTTTAGGCCCTCTTCCTTCACCTCATCACCCCCCAAAAAACCTGTGGAATAACCTGCTGCTTTTCCAATACTGAAAGTTAGTGAAGTGATCCAAATTATAGATCATACCCATTCTTTCAAGACTGAAGATTACTTTGAACCACAGATTCCTTATGCTATTTAGTTTACATCTGAAAAGCACGCTAGCCACTTAATGTAATCACAAACAGACTTTGTGCTGTTTCTATTTTGGCACACTCATAGGAAGTCATAAAAAAAAAAGATTGGGACTCAATTATCTTTCGAGGATTCCAAATGAACGAATACATTAAAATCTCGTTTTATGGTTTAAGAACTAACTACAGCCTTGGGTACATTCAGCTCTGGTTCTACCAACGAAAGCCTGCCCACCAAGATAAGAGAAGGGTCCTCTGGGTTTTCCGGACTGAAAAGGATGTGGGAGAGTTACTCTTTGCAGATTTGCACCTAAATTTAACAGTAGCCCCTGGCAAACGCAGTAACTCACGTTAACTCCAAGTCCCGGTGACCGGCAACACGAGTAACAGCGACCCAAATCCTTGAGGTGCATACACCACTTCATTCGCCTTCCCTCCTGATCAAGCCACCCCAAAACCTCAACCCACTAAGCACTCATCTAAATATGTCTCCCCCTCCCCGAAGGAGCCAGAAACATCCAGGATGCCTCTTAGGATCAGGCCCTTCCCCGCTCGGAGTCCCGCTGGCTCCGCGATCCCCGCGATCCCAGCTCGGACGAGGCCCAAACTCAGAGTCCCGCGCGTACGTCCCGCCCGGGTCCACTGGAGCTACCAAGCCCGCTCTGGGCGCCCGGCCCGGCTGACAGTTAAATCGAGGCCATCGCGGCCGCCCAGGCCCGGCCCCGGCCCCGGCCCCGACCTCGCTCCGGCCGGCGGGCAGCATGGAAGGCGCCCACCCCGGCGGCACCGCCAGGGAGCGGCGGGGGCGAAGGGCGAGGCGGAGGAAGCGCGCCCGCCGGGCCCGTCCGGCGACACTGACCTGTCGTCGCCCCCGCGCCTGGGATGCGGCCTCTCGGGTCGTAGTCGCCCTCGCCCGCCGCCTCCGCCCGCCACCGCCCCGTTCCCGGTCGCTGCCGCCACCGCCGGGGCTCATGCGGGACCCGCGCCGCCTTCTCCGGAAGCCGGGGCCGGGACACGGCGCGCTGGGCCGCAGAGAAGCCGGCGCTCGTCGCCAGCCGCCGCCGTCAGAGCGCGCAGAGGGTCTGCGGGGCCGGGCCGGGGCTGCAGGCCGCGAGCGACGCGGAGGAGGCGCCGAGGGTCGGCGGGGGCGAGGCGAAGCCGGCTGCGGAGGGCTGCGCGGCGGCCGGGCGCGCGCGAGCGAACGCGGGGCGCGGCGTCGCGGTCTCGGCGCGCGGGGAGAGGGCCCTGTCGTCTCCCGGAGTCACCCCGAGCCCCGCGCCACCATCTTGGGAGAAACACTGATCTCGCGACCGCGGCGCAAGACGGGAGGACTGGCTGGGCGGGCCGAGTATCCCGGCAGGCAGCGCGCGGCGCCGGCCAGCGAGGGCGCCAGGCCGGCACGCGCGGGCGCGGGGCGGGGCCGGGCCGGGCGCGGGGCGGGGCCGGGCGGGCGCGGGGCGGGGCGGGGCCGGGCGGGCGCGGGGCGGGGCCGGGACGCGCGCGGAGAGCCCCGCCCCGCCCCGCCCGCCCGCCTGCTGCGCTCCGCGCGCCGTCGCCGCCGGCGCAGGGGCGGGCGGGAAGGGGAGACGCGGGCCCGCGGCGCGCCGAGCCCCTCGGGCCGGCCGCCATCTTGGGACGGGGTGAAGGGCTGGCGCTCACCGTTGAGCCTGCCCGTCCGGGCCACACAGGAAGCCCGCAGCACGGCCAGGAGGGCCGGAGGCGCCCCGTGGCCGGCCCGGCTGAAGAACGCCTCGGATTTTATCGGGGGCGAGTCGCTTCCGATTGGCGGCGGAGTTAGGCTTGGTAGCGTCAAGCCCCGAGGCGGCGCACAAGCCGCGAGTCCCTAGGTTCCGACCCTAACGACCCCTTTTCAGCCGGAGCTGCCCTGTCAACAGGACTGGGGACCCGAGAGGGCCCGCGTTCCGGAGCCCGAGGCCGTGTGCGGAGGCCTGCCCACGCGGGGCGCATCTCCTGGCCGGGGGGCGCTCGGGCGTGCGGCAGAGAAGGGGGCTCCGGTGAGCAAACCTGCACCCGCCTGACCGCTGAACCAACTTAAAGCAGTGCGTCCTCATGTTTCCTATCAGGGTAGCCGTTTTATTTAAAAGGACTTTTTAATTGAGTGCATCACCTGCTAGCCAAGCTACAATCACTGACAATTCATAGCTTTATGATTTGCGACTTTGTAGATAGACCCTTAACATACTATATGACACTTCATTTTATCTTCGGATTTTTTTTTTTTTTTTCGGACAGGTTCTCGCTTTTGTGGCTTTGGTGGTTCAGGCTGGCCCTGAGCTCAGCCTCCTGCTCACACCACAGCAATCCTCCTGCCTCTGCCTCCCGAGTGCTGGGATGACAGGCGTGAGCCACCACGCCCGGCACTGTGGTATGTGGTACTGGTTGCTGCTGGGCGTGAGTCTCCACACCCAGTATTGGTATGTGGTTACCGGGGATCGAACCCGGGCCCTTGCACTTGAAAGACAGGCGCAAGAACCACTGAGCTAAATCCCGGCCTTATCTTCAGATTTCTTATATCACGAACCATGCATTAACATGTATTTATAGCTATCATTCTCGCTTTATAAAGTCTGGGATTATGTGTACGTTTATATACCACCTCCCACCTATAGCCAACTATTAAAAAATTAACCAACTCTACAACAACAAGCAGGAGTAATATAAATTCTAGAAAAACTGAAGACAAACGACAGAATTAAGCCGTGTCCGATTTTGGACTATTTTTAATATAGTTTCGTTTCTTCCTCATTAGAGGTACATAGTGGGAAATTTTACTATTACAGGTCATGGAAAAAACTAGTTAGAATAGTAATTCCCGTAAGGATTTGTCCTTGCAGATTATTAAAACACAACTGAGAATGAAAAGTTTAAGACTATTAGAATAAAAGCAAAGGTTATTACTAAATCTTGCACGTGAAGATACTTTCAACTCTTCTATTTCCTAAGTGGACATTGTCTGAATAAATGAAATGTAGTTTATAGTTGCCTGAAGTATAAAATTGACCCAAATTCCCTCGATTTTAAAAACATTAAAGACTGAGGGAAATAAGATTTCTCTTAGATGTCAAAAAGGCTGTCCAGTTATTTACTAAGATGTGAAAGGAACTTGATTCCTTCTAGGACTCTAGAGGAATCACCTAGTATCCTTTTTAGTTCTCTGATATTCACCAGCGCCCCCCACACATACACACACTGGGGCTCACACTTAGGACTTTGTGTTTGGCAGGCACTGCAACCCTGAGCTACACCCTCAGCCCAGCGTTGACTAATCTTAGGAATGACACTAGTGTTATAATTGGTCCAGGAACTCATTGTGTTTTTTGCATTACCCATTTAAAAATTATTGGTAAAAATTATCAGCATGAGTATTATCAGGAATCCAGAGAATTCCAGAAGTGTACCACCTCCATGTTCATTAGTTTTGAAGAACATTTTTCTGCTCTATTTTTCCTGGAGGTATGATTTCCCACGCACACAGTTAAGTTTCTACTTAAGTGCAGTAAATTCTTCAGACTCTTCTAGTTCTGAGACTCAATAGTGTCTCATAATTTTCTCATTTCACGTGTAGAGCAAAAGAAAGTTTAATCTTGTAAACACATGGATTTGTTCCATGAACGCACTGAAGTTCTGTTTACCCAGAATTGTGCCGGGCCTTGGAAACAATAAAAGATCAACAGTCCCTGTCCCCGGCCTTGAGAACGCAGTTCGAAAGGACGTAAAGCTAAGCATGCTTTTTCAGTGACTATGAGGGTGCCCACTGGTATGGATCTAATCCCAGCAAGCTTTTTAAAATGGACCATTCTGTCCTAAACTGCCAGTGCAGCTGGTTTAGGAACACAGCTATTTTGTATAACTGTTTGCCTTTATACACGTTGGGCATGCACTTTGTGCCTAACCTGTGTATGTTTGCCTTCTTGTCTTAATATATCATCCTGCTTTCTACAGCTAATACTTTTCCACAAGGGTTCAGCGGTTCACCTCAAGGGTCATATTCCCCTCTTGTCCCCTCTTCTATTCATAAATTCCTGTTTCATCCCATCTCCTTAGAGAGTTGTGCCTATCTTCTCGTTTTCCCCCAAATTCCTCTTTAGCTACTAAAATCTGGCATCTGCATCAATTACTTGTATGTCACTTAAGTGTCACTTGTGCACAAGAGCCAAATCCAAACTTTCTCAGTTTCCAAATTATCTGACCTCTGCAGCCTTGCCGATACTAACCACTGCGTCCTGGAAACAGCTTCTCGGTTCTCCCGCCTTACGTTTCTCCTCTAGCTTCTGCCCCCACTACCTGGGGCCGCTCCTGCTCAGGTCTCCTGTGCAGTCTCCTCCTAGCCAACTCCGGCTCCCTCGCCTTCCATCTGTCTCTGACAATACCTTTCAGAACGGCTTTTTCATTTTGGTCCGAAAATCCAGTCCTAATCTTGAACACAGACCTTCCTCAGAAACTTTCAGACACAAAATTTTCAAATCCTTTTTGAAAATCTAAACTAGATGTTCCACAGACACTTCAAACTCAGCACATCTAAAGGAAGCGCCTGCATTTGTCTCACTTGCCACCCCTAAGATGGGGATTACTGTGCAAAGACTAAGAAAGCGAGCAGGAAATCAGCTGTAGCAGTGTCACACAGAAATCTATCAGTGTATCTGAGGTGGGGACTGCTCACTGAGCGTAGTATTAATACTGAGTATTCATATAATAAAGCCAGACACGTGATTACCCACAACAAACCCCCACTATGGCCAGATCACCGCGGTGCAAGCTGACCAGGAGGACGGGGCAAGAGGTCACTTGAGCCCAGGGGTTCAGGAGTTCGAGGTCAGCCTGGGCCACAGAGCAAGGCCCTGTCTCCAATTCCATTAGTCCCTTTTGGTGATTGCCATGTGGTGTAGCAGTGAGCCTCGGTGAGAGTTTGGATGATGTCCTCTTCAGAGTTCATGTTGAAACCTAATCCCCATTGTAGTGTTTATTAAGAGGCAGGGCCTTGGGAGAGGTGATGAAACAGCGATCTGCCCTCAAGATTAGATTCATGTTCTTAGGAAAGAGCCGAAGGGCCAGATGTGGTGGCGCACATCAGTAATCCTCACAGAACACACAACCTAGCGGGGGAAGAGACCAACAAGTGTGATGTGTCTGAATGTAAGTGTCGAGAGCTGTAAAGGCAGAGGGAAGAGAGAATGCTCTGGGCATCATATCCTGCAGGGTACCCAGAGAAGGCAGAATTGAAAAGATATTTAGCTGTAATCCTAACACCAGGAGGCTGAGGCAGGCAGATCAGTAGTTCAGGCTCACTTTGGATAATTTAGTGAGACCCTGTCTCAAAATTAAAAGGTTTGGGAAAAGAGGCAAGAAGAGACATCTAAGCTGAACAGGAGTAAGAATGAGCTGTGGAAATAGGAAGGGAAAAGAAGCTTGTGGAGAAGGTAAGCCCTCAAGCAAAAGGTGCCTGAAGCCGCAGAGGAAGACCTTCTGGCCAGTGCAGAGAAAGAAGTAGTTAAAGATGAGTGCTGAGAAGTCACAATCCAAAGTAGTCAGTAGTCAGTAGCTTGAAGATCTTGGATGTACCACCAAATGAGGCGGGAGCCTGCGCTGGAGTTTGAGAGAGATGACAATGTATACCCCGTGAAAATCACTCCAGTTCTATGCCAAGAGCCACCAGAGAGCATGTGCAGTGTTTCGGGCCTGACAAGCGGATGAGGATTCGCGGGACTCCTGTCGGTGCTGCTGTTGCCATCATTAATCCCCCTGTGTAGTTCCCACGCTCACTCAAGGCTCTTGGTGTTTTTGAGCTAGGCAATAAATCCCCTAAGAGTAGGGCCGTGTTACCCACTTCACTCTTATCCCCCACACCCAGCAAACGCCGGCCCTTATTATAATACTTTCCTACTGAACGTTTTCACTGCAGATTTTTTAAAAAAGAAACAAACATGGTCACTTTGCTTTTTTTTTGAGCTCTTACCAGTGGCTTGCTATGGCCATTGGAGTAGGGTCTAAGCAGGAAAGACCATGCCTGCTGGATATCCCCTGCCGCCCTCCCCGGGAGGTGTGCCCACACACCCCATAAACACATTCCTCAAGCAGTATTTACACACTTGACCGTCGCACCATCACTTGGAATCTAGTTTTTGCTTGTAGTTCAGGCTGGCCCTGAGCTCAGCCTCAAACTCAGCAATCCTCCTGCCTCTGCCTCCCGAGTGCTGGGATGACAGGCGTGAGCCACCACGCCCGGCACTGTGGTACGTGGTTAGCAGGGATCGAACCTGGGACCTTGCGCTTGCCAGGCAGGCACCAGAACCACTGAGCTAAATCCCCGGCTGTGGACTCCAGACAGGTCCAGAGAGAAGGGAGCCTGTCTGATGTACTCAGGAAGCGTTATTGCCCAGGCCCCCGGGCCACTTCTTCCCCAGACCCCTTTCTTCACATGTCTCTCAAGCTACTTGAGAGAGGAAGCACCTCACTTCTCGTGTTCCCAACACCTGTCGAAAAGGCTAAATGGAAATGATGTGCCAGCTTTTATGAGGGTAAACGGAGGTAAAAGGAAAGGAGAAAATTAAGAACTAAGCCCCGAGTGGCTAACAGGACCCACTTACCGAGCTAACATAGTAAAATAATGTATATTCAAATATTTCTTTCATCAACTACGTCAAGATATGAAGGGAACAAGGTGCCCACTTATGCAGTTCAGCCAGGACAGAAAAGTGCGGATTAACATACTATAAAAAGTCTTGATTTGCAAACTCCAATAACAAGAAACAATGAAAAAAAATCTCTTACAACCTTAGTATGTGAACCAGATATTGACTATTCAACCAATTCCACTAAATTCACCTGTGTCCTAGACCACACGAGAAATCATTCAAGCGAAAACCTGGAAGTCCTGTCGAGTCATGCTTTTAACCTCGGTCATTCGCTCTCTTTGCGCCTTGCCTCATCCAGCTGGAGAGCAGGTGGAGAGGGAAAGCACTTCATTGAATCCCAGCTGCTGCTGCTACTAATCTGAGCTTTCTGAATAAAACAGTTCCTTTCAAACCAATGAAGCAACCCTAAGGGATTTTTTCCTCCTGACAAGCACATTATTTGAGTTCTTTGAAATCATTCGCAACCTATCTGTATGTCTAATATTAGTTTAAATATGTATACTGATTCTCACAGGGATTCTAATGAAATAGTTGTTAAATGTAAGCAAGTACACCAATTAAATAAAATCCTGACATTAAACACAGAGCAGACACTACTCATTGTTTTTCTCAAGGTTTCCTAAAGAAACTATCTCCCTGGGGAAGAGTCGTGAATATTGTTTGTAATTCATAGGTCTGTTTTCCTTGCTTAGAACTGACATAAAGAATATAAAATTCTGTTATTAGAATAATAAATTTTTCTGTGTGGACTCTTGACATTGCTTCAAACAGGATTCTTTAAAACCTTCCTTTTTTTTGTTGTTTTGTAACGTTAAACTAGCATTGTAATAGAGGAAGATCAAGACGTTTAAAGATAGTCATACAGATATCATCGATGGCAAAGTATCTTCGATTCTTTTTTCAGATGAAAATTTCTGTTTCTTTTTGGGGAGGTGGCTTTTCTCTATTGGTATGTATAAGATATACACAATGATAACACTCATAGGGGATTTGTGCCTGTACATGATATATCTTGCTGCTTTTTCCCGTTCCCCTCCCCCTTTTGACTGTCTACTCTTCTTTACAAAACCTTTGTTTCCATTATTTCTTCTGTTCCTTTCTCTTTGCTTGCCTTCCCTTCCTCTTCTTCCTTCCCTCACTCCCCTTCATATTTTAACATTTTCTTCCATTTCCCTTATCTGTTGTACATTTTAGTCCTTATTTACACTTTTTGTAATGCAGTATTTAAACATACATGTCCTATTTATCTCACTTAAGAGTATGGTCTCAAAGTGCATCTGTGTACCTAGAGATGGCTCAAGCTTATCCAACTGTATGGTGGAATAGTGCTCCATTATATATAAAAGCCCCATATGTTTTTCATCTACTCATTGGCGGATGAGTATTTTTGGACTGTTTCTAAGATTTAGCTATAACAAACTATGCTGCTACAAATATGGGGGTGCATATATTGCTGTGGTATGATGGTTTTAGTTCTTCTGGGTACCAAGAAGTGGAATAGCTGGGTTGAATGGAAGCTCTAGTTTTTAATATTAGAGGAATCCTCACATTGAGTTTCATAGTCTACACTCCCACAAACAATGAAGAAGAATTTCTTTTTCCCCTACCAGCATGTGTTATTGGTTAAATTCTTGATTAACAACTGTTCTTTCTGGATTGAGATGCAATCCCTGCATTAATTTAATTTGCATCTCTCACATGACCAGTGATGTTGAACACTTTTTCATATATTTATTTGCCATTTTCTACTTCATCTGAGAAGTGTCTGTGCATATCAGATTCCCATTTTTGGATTGAGTTTTTTAATTTGGGAGGATCTGATTTTTTTTTGAGTTTTTTATATATTTAAGATATTAGTCCTCGGTCTGAAGAAGAGCTGGCAAAAGATTTTTCATGTAGTGGGGATAATCTCTTCACTGTTAGTGATTTCTTTGGCTATGCCAAAGCTTTTCAGTAACATGAGGTGCCAGGGATGGGAATTTAGCTCATTGGTCCAGTGTCTGCCTGGCATGCACAAGGTCCTAAATTCAATCCCCGGTACCACGTACCCCAGTGCTTGTGTGGTGGCTCACGCCTATCATCCCAGCACTTGGGAGTCAAATGCAGGAGGACTGATGGCGCTGGAGGCTTGCCTGGGCTACGTAGTGAGTTCAAGTTCTACCTGATCTACAAAGTGAGACTCTGTCTCAAAAAACAAAACAAATAACATGAGGTCCCAGTTGTGGATTTTTGGTGGTATTTCCTATACAATCAGGGTTTTGTTCATAAAGCCTTTGTCTACACCTATGTCTTTAAGAGTTCTACCTGTTCTATCTTCCAGCAGATTTAGTGTTCCTGTTTTAATATTTAGATCTTTGATCTACTTCAATTTTAGTTCAGTTCATAGATATAAGTCTAGTTTTAATCTCTGGCATGTGAAAAACCAGTTTTTCCAGCACCGTTCACTAAGAGGCTGTCTTTCTACCAGTGAAGGTGATTGGTTCCTTTGTTAAAGACAAGGTGGCTAGTGTGCTTGGAACTGTTTCTGCAGCGTCTGTTCTGTTCCATTAATCCTTAGGTCTGTTTTTTGTTATTGTTTTGTTTTGTTTTGTTTTGAGACAGGGTCTCACTTTGTAGTTCAGGCTGGCCCTGAGCTCAGCCTCGAACTCACATCACAGCAATCCTCCTGCCTCTGCCTCCTGAGTGCTAGGATGACAGGGGTGAGCCACCACGCCCAGCACTGTGGTATGTGGTACTGCTTGCTGTTGCGGTGAGTCTTCACACCCAGTATTGTTATGTGATTACTGGGAACTGAACCCAGGCCCTTGAGCTTGCAAGACAAGCGCCAGAACCACTGAGCTATATCCCCGGCCCAGAGTACTATAGTTTTCAATGTAAAGATCTTTTACTACTTTCTTTAGAGTGATTGCTAGGTATTTCATTTTTTGGATGCCATTGTGAAAGGTGCTGTTTCCCTAATTTATCTCTCAGTGAGTATGTGTTCAGCTATGCTACTGAATTGGGTTATTAATTCTTTGAGTCTTTGATGGAGTTTTTAAGGTCTTAGTGTGTCATGTAATCTACATATACTGTTAGTTAAACATCTGTTTCCTATCCTTATTCTTTATATTTCTTTCTCTTGTCTAATTGCTCTGTTTAATATTTCCAGAACAATATTGAACAAAAGTGGAGGAAGTGGACATCCTTGTCTTTTTCCTGATTTTAGACTGAAAGCTTTCTGTCCATTTAGTATGATGTTGGCTGTCGATATGTCATAGATGGCTTTTGTCAAATTGAAATAAAAACACATCCATTTACCCCAATTTCTTTCAGAGTTTTTATCATGAATACCACATGCATTTTCAGCATCTATTGAGATGATCATATATATATATTTTTGTCCTTGACTCTGTTAATGTGATGTGTCACATTTATTGGTTTGCACTTGTTGTACCGCCCCTATATCTCTGGGATGAACTTGGTTATGGTTTATAATCTTCTTCATGATTTGCTGCATTGTGTTTGCCAGTGTCTTACTGGTGATTTTTGCATCTATGTCCATTAGAGAGGCAAGCCTTCAGTTCTCTTCTTTTATTGAATTCTTCTCTTGTTTCAGCATCAGTGTAAAACTTGCTTCCCAGAATGAGTTTGGGAATACAGCTTCCCTTTCAATTTCATTAGAGAGCTTGAGAAGTACTGCAGTAGATCTCTACATTTTTTGTAGAGTTTAATTGTTAGTCTATCAGGAACTAGGCTTTTTTTTGTTGTTGGTAAAGGGTTTTGTTTGTTTGTTTTCTTGGTTTTTTTTTTTTTTTTTGAGACAGAGTCTCCCTTTGTAGCCCACACTAGCCTTAAACTCAAAGCAATCCTCCTGCTTCTGCCTCCAGAGTGCTAGGATTACAAGCGTGAGCCACCATGCCCGGCACTGTAGTATGTGGTTACTTAGAATCACACTCAGGAATTATTCGCACTTGCCAGTTAGACGCCAGAACCACTAAGCTAAATTCCTAGTCCCATAATCTTTAAGTTCTTGGTTAGCGTGATACTGATTGCATCTGTATTTCAGTGTTAGCACAAAGTTCCTAAAATCATACTGTATTTCCACACATGAAATCTGTGAATTCATTGGGTGAGATGACTTTAATAAAATTCAGAAGTTACTATAGCTGTCTTAGGTGTTGTTGTTTTATGAATTAGAAAACTCAACTGACAGGGCCAGGACTTGAACCCATGGAGGTGTGTGCTGGTGCTCTTCTGGTTACTTCTGGCCCTTTATCATCCCACCAGCCAAGCTCACATTAATGAACAACGTCAGTATATGGAATTGTAAATCCGAATACCAGTTCGTCTCTTAAAGTGAGAAAACTGTCTCTGGTGCTGGAACCCTGGGAGGAGCTGCGTTGCTCACAACCACACTCTTCCCCAGGAGCAAGATGCGAAGAGAGCCAGCCGCAGGGGTCTGGGAAGCTTCACAGCCAGACAGAGGTGCCTGGAGAGAAGGCTTCTGGTGGCAGCACGTGGAAATGCCTGTTGCATTCAGCCTCCACTAAGGATTGACTTGGCACAGGGAGGAGAATATTTGACACTTGGGCCCACATCCTTTGGGACAAGTTCCAGCCAGTATTTCCCCGCCTGACTTACTCTAATGCTGCTGAGATCTCTTAGTCAGAAATATCAAGTTTCAGTGTTGTCTGGCAAGCCACAACGCCCAGTTTTTGTTTTTAAAGTGATTGAGGTCAACCTCCGCTCTGCTCTGCTCCTGTATGTGGCTAAACCCAAAAGCCTGTCTCAGCTCAAGAGGCGATCTTACTTTCCTTTTTATTTTCTTTCTCTTTTCCTGGCACTTCTCACCATAAGTGTCAAGTGTCATCAACATAACAATTTATTACCTAAATGATTATAATCTTCTCTCATGCAGAAGTCCTTCCCTATTGTATTTCTCTCAATTTCAGGCCTCTGAAATCTATAAGAACTACCAACAGCCTTGCAGATTTTGTCCTATTCTCTTTTGTGTCAAATATTTCTCATATGAAATATGCTATTATTTTTCTTATCTCCTCATTTGCTAATTTTTTTTATTTTGGAAGAAAAGGTCAAAGATTAGTACAATGACCACGTATATTTTCTTCTAAATTTCCCCAAAGTTCATTTTTGTTGTTGTTGTTGTACAAGCATCGTTTCGGACACTCATAATGTCATCTCCAATTATAGGACAATTTGACATACATTAGATTTTATAATACAGAGACTTTGAAAGTGATCAACCAACCCGAGTTACAACCGGCTCTCGGGGATGACTCGAGCTGATAAGTCCAGGGTCCCCTGCACTTGCTTCTTCTCTCCTTTCCATCTCACCTACTAAATAGAAAATTCAACAAAGGCTTCGGCGGCGGCACCTAGAACACTGGCTGGCATAAAGTAAGTGTTTATAATTATCTGTTGCACATGTAAATGAACGACAGGGCCAAGGCGCAAGTTCAGAAATCTCTGAATCCAAGAAGTGACAGAGGGCGATGGGCACGAAGGTCTGCTCCCAAGTACAGTGGGTCTCCGGGAAGAGCACAGCCTTTGGGGGAGGCTGAGTAAGCTCCTGCACGGTGGGCTCAGACCTGCGCTCGCTCTTCAGGAAGCAGCGCTCCCTTGTCTACCCAGACTCTGACTGGGAGTTGCAGACAGCTCAGAAAGTTTTCTGTCATCCAGAAGGGGATAGACGTGCTTGACTTAGTCTGCTTTCTCTTCCCTAAAGAAGACATTTACGGAAATTATTTCCTTACATTTCTTTATACTTTTGCCATTTTAAATTTTTATTTCTAACACCGCCCCTAAGTTTACTCCACTTTCCTAACTTCGTGATGAAGGGATTAACAGTCCCTGTTCTTGGCTTCTGGCTCCTTTCATTCAAAATTAGTGTTGTGAGGTGTATTAATAATAGCGCTGTGTCTGTCAGTTCGCTCTCAGCGTCGCGTCACACTCGTGCCGCGGTTTCTTGTCTCCTTCACCGCAGATGGCGTCTGTGCTCTGCCCCGATTTGGCACAAGCAGTAACGCTGCTCAGAAAGTTCTTGAAGTGACTAACCCCTTGCTGTCTGAATCATGAGCAATTCTGTCGCAGAAACAACTTCTTAGGTTCCGTGGGCTCCTTATTACAGTTCATTTGTGACTTTTGATAGCGGTTTGATTAACTATATTCTTTCACTAAACAGCACTATTCAATGCAAAGTCATCTTCAATTCCTTACAAGTTTATCGACGCCTGTTTGCCACGCTGAGGTCTTGAGAGGATTAACGAGATCTGAGATTCCCAAAGCCCTCTGAATCCCTCTGGAGACCTGCGTTCCGCTCACTTCTGTGTGCTCATGGTAACTGGGCCTGAAGCATCCCAGATCAATGACGGCAACAGCACGTAATATCTCATTTCAATCACACAGTTCAGTCAAGCATTACAGATCCTGTCTCTTTCTTTTATTTTTTGAGACAAGGTCTCACTACATAGTTCAGGCTGGTCCTGAAGTCTCTATGTAACCTGGGCTTGCCTTGAATTTGCAGCAATCCTCCTGTCTCAGCCTCCCAAGATTACAGGTGTACACCACCATACTTGGCTCTACCTTTCTTAACAAGGCTGCTAAAGAGCAGAAGTAGCTATAAGGACGAGCAGGGACTTTGGATTGTTAACGTCTAGATTATTTAGTATCTAGCTAGAATCTGGTTCAGTAGATCTGAGCAGGAGCTCAGAATCTTTGCATTGCAGCACTGCATTTTTGATCCATGCCCCAAAGAGGCTTTGATACAGCTCTTGTATAAACCACCCAGCGGCAGAGCTAGCAGTAAGCAATAGTCAGAAGAGTGAAGCAAAAGTATAACTACAGAAGTGAAGAAAAATACAAATATAGAGTTGCAAGAAATCAAACAATGCTTCTTGTTAGCCATAGAGAGTGACTGCAGGAGTGACAGCAGGGGGAAATCAATTTTTTCATTATTTGCAGATGATACTGTCGTTTACATAGCCAGTCTAAAATAACCTACATAAATTATTTAAAATAGAATCCAGATACAGGTCCATTGCATTTCTTATGCAGAAACTGACTAGAACGTGTAAAGACAAAATACTTTTTATAGTAAGCTCTTTTAACAGTATCCAAAAACTTCAAGTGCCTGGAAATACATATGGTTACAAGTCACTGAATTTTGAGGTCATCGGTGATAGAGTGAATCTAATTAATAGAGATTTGCAAGGAAAATTATAAAGCTCCATTGTGAACTGTTAAAGGAGACTCAAGCAAATCAGATGATCTGTTCTTGAGTAGAAGTTTTAAAAGAATAATGTTTCAGTTTTTCTTGAACTGATCTGCAAGTTAACAAAAATGACAACCAAAATCTGATAGTTTTTCTTGGCACCTGACCCAATTTGGAAGAGTTAAGTGCTTAAAAAAAAGAAAAGCCATTTCTCCAGAGAGGAAAATTATTCTACCAATTTCCAGGACTTATTATAAAATTGAAGTAATTAACACAGCAGCGGTGTAGATAACATTGGTAAATGGAAGCTTACCAGGCCCAGCAATAAGATGTTCTGCGCTTGTGAGGCTTTGGGATTTGAAAAGGTGGCATATTGTCAGGAGGGAAAAGGAGCTGAAGATGATGGTCAACAGTAGAGGTGCACCCGTATCTCACCCATCATTGGATCAACACCATTAAAGACTTTGGTCTCAGAAACAAAACCTTAAAATCACCTGGAATGTATGTCAATATCTTTTATGCCTTAGTAGTAAATGTTTCTTTTCAAAATCTATGTCTCATAAATGGCACCTTTTTTGTACCTGTACTTTTTGATACTATCAAAATTGCACTGAATCTCATGTCAAATGTTAATTTTCATAATTTCTTCAGCTGTCTAATGGTGATTTGTGTCAATTAGAATCACACACTTAGCAGGAAAATTATATTTTCTACTAATTATAGACTTGTGGTATCCCTCAAGCCTTGTACTTTATCTCTCAATGCCAATATTTCTGCACAGATAGTAAAGGGTAGAATTAATTTCATCAGAAAAAGGTATTCATGTACAAATTATCAACTTTATTTGCTGTTTTGAAATAGAAGTCATAATATATAACAAAAGATACAAGGTTACATGGCCCATTGAAACTTTCTTGGCCCTCAGCCATATATTTTCTTATCTGTACAATAGAACGAGTTGAAATAGTTTTAAAAGTCTATTCAACTTTGAAATCCAGGACTCCTGAGGAAAAATGTGACTATCTTGGAATAAGAAATAACAGGAAATAAATGAAGTTCAGACTTTAAAAAAAAATTTATTTAAAAATATTCTCCAGGCTTAACAGAAAAGAAAAAAATGAGAAACACTGTAGAGGAGGCCAGTAAATGTTTCTTAAATGAGACAAAGTTTTTAGCCAAAAGGAAGTACTGATAATTTAGGCTAACGCGGAAAGAAGAACTTTTGGGGGGTAATAATGCAGAGTTGACATGAGTGAAGCGTATTCCATACATGTATGGGAATGTCAAGATAAAACCATTACTTTATACAATTAATAGATGAAATTAATCATAATTAAAAGAACTTTGTCCATCAAAACACCGTGTAAAGGACCTAAAAGTTAGTAAATATATTGAGAGATATGTGCAATACACATAACCATCAAGAACTGTTATTAAAGAGCTCTGGCATATCAAGAAGGAAAACATAAGCAGGACAAAAATAGGCAATAAGGAAATATTTAAAAGAAGCACATAAGGACAATAGCATGACAATCGTGATGTCATCATTCGAGTGAGGAAAACGCAAAACAAACTGTCAGTGAAATAGAATTTATCCCACAGACGGGAGACAGGACCCGCTGAAGGATCAACGCTGTCCAGGAAATGCGAGTGGAGTGCTTGCGGGGTTTGTGGCGCCTCCGGGGGGTCAGGCCAGCCTGCCCTCTGCTCGCCACGGGCCAGCCTTCCTTCATGCTAAGTCAGCGACGGGACAACAGCACAGGGCTCACTGGCTGCAGCCCCTGCCCTGTACCCTCTCTTCACTTCCTAAGTAAGCCAATCTTGTTTAAATCCTCATCCTGGGACATGTTTCCAGGAAAACCCAGACAATTTATTCTTGGGATAGGGGATATATTGAGATCGAATAAGTACAGATTAAATGGAGCCATTGGGAACTACGCACAGGAAGCTAAGCGTGGCAGTTACTTCAGACGAGAGGGGTGAGGCGTCCGGCGGGGTGCACGTGTGCATTGGGAGAACTATGGGGACGGGCGACGGACTGGTGAACTGGACAAGGGAGCGGGGGTCAGAGTTCCGAACATAACTTACAAAGAGCACAAGGGTGCCGCCACCAGAGGCCACGGCCTGGAGGTGGGGTGGGCACCGAGGCCAGGTCTCCCCCTCTGCACTGGTGCAGCCTGTGATCCCTCCTGTGGCTCCTCCTGAAACACCAAACTCACGTCAGTTATGAACTGTGAATTGTCATTTCTCAGATTGCCAAAGGCTGGGGCATCTCTGCCTGTCCGAGGTGGACAAGCGCCAGCACCAGGGACAAGGTCACGATCCTGGGCCAGAGCTGAGTGTTGTGCCCGTGCCAAGCTCAAAGCGAGGGACAGCGCCATTTGTTTTTTCAGGATCTGGTGGAGAATCAGAAGTGGTAGAAAGAGTTGAACATGGGTGCTAAGAGGCAAATGAAATATGGCCCACACATTTTCTCCAGTTCTAAATACCTCAATGAGAAGAGCAGTATAGGCAGATAATTCTACAATACAAAATGGCAAGTGGCAGGAGGAAAGGTCTTGGGGATGCTAATGAAGCTTACAGCATTGTCCAAATTACTTTTGGGCTAAAATCCAATTGCACCAAGCAGTGTCTGAATACTTAGTTAGTTGCCTGCTAAACCCGAGGGATGTGTTGTGTCAACTGGAGTTTGGCTTTAACTATATTTGACGGTGGTGTAGAATTAGACGTTGCGAATCCTCAGTGTATATTTAGGGAGTAGCAGGTGAGGTCGCTGCACTTGGCATCTTGCTGAAAGCCGCGCCCAGGGAACAAACTCTGACGTCAGCCAGTTTTCTTAGCTCACTGCCAAGTGAGCGAACCGTGCTTCCTTGATGCTGTGCCAGGGAATATTGCCAACCGCTGGCACAGAGAGCGGGAGAGACTGCTGGGTGTCTAAAGTCCCTTCCATTCTCGGAAATAATCCTGAAATAATTCCACTAGTCCCTGTGTGGGCAGGAGGGGTGTGTTTCAGGCACTTTCTCTGCGTTACTCCTGCGCTGGCCACGATGGATCTTATTACTGCATTATAATTCTTTCTCATGAGGAGAAAAAGCAGCAGCAGCGAGGCCAGTGGAGAAGTTTAAATAGAGTTGAGGAGGTGAGGCGCGTGTCCAGGCTCCCGTCCAAAAGGCTGTGCGCTGGAAGCTGAGTGGCGCAGGGCCTAGTGGCTGGGAAGGTCGCGCCTGCACTTGCGCGCTGAGCCACAGTATCTGGTAACGCTGGGGCCGACGGCTGTCCGGCTGTCCGGAGCGAGCAGGGAGGCGATGCCGGTGCCCTGGAATGCGTCGCTGCCCCCGAGGGACAGTCTGCCAATGGGCTCGGCAGGGCTGCCTGGCCCAGGACCTCACTGTGAGAAGCTGCACCTGTTGGTCAGTCACAGCTTCTGCAGGGCTGAGTGTCGCAGCTATTTTTCACCAGAATGCATTGGAAAGGCAGCCTGGGACTGTTCTTGAGTTGGCGAAGAGCTTCAGGATATATTCAAAGAAGGCATTGATATAACTAAATTTGTTTCAGTTTCTTTTAGAAACTTTAAGAGAGGGACGAGGATTTAGCTCAGTGGCACTGCAGTAGCCTCATAAGCGCAAGATCCCAAGTTCAGTCTCTAAAACCAAAAAAATCAAAACAAAACACTTTAAGGATGAAAAGAGTTAGCTAAGTTTAATTGTTACAAAGTATAAAACAATTCTCACCAACACATATATTCTTGTACTATGCATCAGAAAGAATTGTCCAGGACAGAACTTAAAGAAGTAATAGTAGACAGAAAATGTGATTTAAGAAAATTAAAATGGTTTTGGGAAAACATTGTTAACTAAAATGAAGACATTGGAAAACTTTTAGATTACACAGGAAGTTTCATGCAGTGTGTACTTTGACTGCCCTGACTTGGTGTTAGCCATCACATCCATTTTTTAATATTATTTCTTCTGGAAAAATAGATTTCCAATCATAACAGGAAAGAATATCATAAACCTCAAAGTAATAGTCTTACTGCAGTATGAGCTCTGCAAAGGTCACAAATGATTATAATTTATAAGTTATAGTCATCAGTGTAAAATAGAAATAAAAATGTTAATGGTCAATTTAGCATTTTTATTTCAAAAATATTTTTATTATACAAGTAATAAAGATTTGAGAAATGGTGACCAAAGGTCTCCAAGGAGATCTACTCCATAATATGAAGAAAGCACTGTGTGTACACATCTGGAAGTGCAAGCAGTGTTTGTTTCTCCTCTACTGTACACTAGCTACTCTTCAGATCCTGGATATAAACTTTAAAGAGCCCCTCTGTTGGAAAGTCTTTAAAGAGGCTCCTCTGCAGGAGCACGCAGTCTGCCTCAGAGCACACACAGATAATAAAAGGTGCAGGACAGAAGTCAGTACCGTGACAGCAGTTTTCGCCGGGGAGAACAGGGGACATGGGGGTCAGAGAAGCCAGAGGCTGCGGAGGTCTTCTCAGGGAACGGAGCATTTGATGCCTGTTACAAAGCAGAGGACAGGCGGGGAGGGGGCTGCAGGCAGAGGGAGCCGTGTGTGGGAAGCGCAGATATGCGAGTGAGAACTGCAAGTCCAAGAAGTCAATTACCCTGACTAGAAGCCTCTTGGAGCGTGTGGTAAAACTAGAGAAGTGGCAGGGGTCGCCTGTGCAGGGCCGCATGCCCTTGCTGAGGACACGAATCCATGTGTGCAGAGGAATTTCGTGTGTGAACTGGATGTCACCGTACAGTGGAACCGGTGCAGCCGTGTGCTGAGGCAAAGAACGTATGTGCGTCAATTTACTCCAAAACTTGCTCCCAGCCCCTGACCTTGGAATGCTAACCTGGGAGCGCTGCAGCCTCTGTTGTACAAAATGCATCCATCCTCATTCAAAGCAGTGTCACTGCCACAAAAATTGGCATCTTTCCACCAAAAGAAGTTTCAGCAGGAAAATTAGCCAGAAAAACACAATGCCTTGCCTTGAGCTAACGCCTAACGCCGCCACACCTGTCTGCCCTGCACAATAGTGGGTGCTAGGTACAATTTCTGGGGTGGAGGGGTCTCCCTTGTGGAGAGAGAGGCTAGTCAGAGGTTATTTAAAAGAAGACCAGTAACTAGTCTGGGGCAGAGACTCATAGATGCTTCCGAATCACAGGGCTCACTTACTCTACACTGTCTCATGGCTCACAGGTGTACTGTGTGGCTAAATCATAAAAGCAACTGTTTATGAGCATTTTCGGTGTGTCTGGTGTTTGTTGAGTTTTTGTGAGATACTCCTAATAGTCTGGTAGCAGCTTCCCCTTCAAAACTCTCCAGCAAAGATGGTATCTGCAGGTGTGCACACATTTTACCCTCTTCCTGCAAGGAAGTTTAGGGAAGTCATGTGGACCAGGTGAGGCCAGCACCTGGGACGGGGTGGGAGTCTCATTTGTCTGGACATGAAGGACACATGGAAGCATAAATTGTATTCACCTCTGGACAGGAGAGTCAAAAAGCACTCACCACTTTTCTATAATGAATACGATTTTATAATAAAATATTTACTTTGGAAAAGAAAGATTGTATGTAGCTTTACTGGAGTTCAGAGGCTGTCAATGAAAATTCCACGTTCCGCCAATGGGCCCTAAGCCGCAGAACCTTGAGTATCCGTTTTTGCACCTGTTAACTATGCACCAAAGTTTTCATTTTGCCCATGGATAATTCTTGGTGAGCTAAGGGGAGTTTCTGTAGTCAGAAAAAAGTGGTAGCATTTGGACGGAGCTACTTTTCTCCAAACACTGCCTTTTTCCAGAGGTCAGCAGAGGGCAGAACAGTGGGAGGAGCTTTTTTTTTTTTTTTTTAGACAAGGTCTTGCTTTTTTTGTAATTCAGGCTGGCCTTGAGCTCAGCCTGAACTCATAGCAATCTTCTGACCTCTGCCTCCTGAGTGCTGGCTTAGGCATGAGCCACCAGGCCCAGCACTGTGGTATGTGGCTGTGATTGCTGATGGGCATGAATCTCCATGCCCAGTACTGTTATATGTGGTTACTGGGGATCGAATCTGGGTCCTTGCACTTGCGAGGCAGGCGCCAGAACCACTGAGCTAAATCCCTGACCTGAGAGGAGCTTCGAATGACTGTAGCATGTGCAGAACTGTCAGGACCCAAAGGCCTAGGGAAGGAAGGAAGAGGCCACTCTTCTTCCCTCGGCACAGAGCCAAGCTCTTCTCTGGCACTCAGGAGCACGCTCAGACCGAGCAATGGGCAGCCTTGTGGACATGTCACAGGCAGGGCCGGGTAGGGTCCATGTAGTCGGGAGGCTGAAGATGGGCTAAGTGTGGACTCCATCGTCGGCAAGGGGGCTTGTGTGGGGATCACAGGCTGAGGGAAGCTCAGTATGAGGTTTGTGTTACCAGGACTAGAAAAAGATGCACCTGTCTACAAGAACTTACACAACCATCAGGTTTAGACCAAAGCCTTGCAGTGAGGTCGGTTTCCAGGTCCTGACAAGCCTGAGGTTCACTCACAGCTGGAGGCGCTGGGGTCCCGAAGAAGGAAAGTGGCAGGTGTACTGCCTGCCACATGTCCGCCTGTTCCCAGGGGACTACAGAGAGGAAGGCCTGGGCTTTAGGATCCCCACCCCAAGGCCCGGCCACAGCCATCTGCTGCAGCTCTGTGTGAGCCATTACCACGACATCACAACTGATGTGAGCACTTGGTGCTGTGAGGGGAACCCGGAAACGCTTGAGCGCAGACACTGGGTAGAGGGCAGTGAGGAGGGGCGCAGTGTCAGCCTCATGTGGCGGAAGACTCGGGATACTTCCCTGCCACTTCCTCCGCACACTGCCCAAGTCAGTGACAGGACAACACACGGACCCTCCGCAGAGGACCGTTCGCCGAGGGTGCTCTTCTCGGCCCCTCCCCAGAGAGGTTCAGTAAAACTTCAGCAGATGGGTCAGGCTGGTTTTTTTCCCCATAAACAAATAGATCCACAAGCTGGCATCATTTCTGAACTAAGGAAGGGAACATTTTCAAAGATAAAAAGACAGTGTCTCATTTCAGTGATTATGGTATGATTCTCAGAAGATATGCAGCAGCAGCTTAAAAGTGATTCATTTAGTGAGTGAGGGTAGGTCACTCACAGACCTGACAGGACGCCGCCTCTCTCTCAGGGCTGGTGCCTCATGCCAGCTTTGGCGGCTCCAGGGCCGGGCCCTGCCCCGAAGGCTCGCCAGGGACCCCCAGCGCATTGTCACAGAGTCCTCCAGGGACAAAGCGTGTGATATGATTGATGGCCCTTCTGTCCCTGGAACGTTGAAAAGGCTTCTCAGCCCACGTGAGTATCCTTGGCTTCCAGGAGCTTCTTTAAGCAGTCGCACTGGACATTTCACTCAGAGATTTTCCCTCACACCACGGAACACATGGAGTGCGTTGTCTGGAGGAGATTCCGAGGGGCTCATTCCCCCGGCTTTCTGTCAGCGGTCCTGTTACTTCCTCCTTGGACATACCACACAGCCCATTTGTTTCTGCTTTTTCTTTCTGGGACTGTTCTCGAGGACAAACGCCAGGGCCCGCTGATGATCTCGTCACAGCGCTTTGGCCAGACCTCGGTGATCAGCTGCCAAACAAGGCTTCTGAACAGTCCACACGCGCACGTGAAAGCGCTGCGCAGCAGGAGCCAACGGAGAAGGGCAGGTGGCACTGCCAGGAGATATCATCCCATCCAGCCACAGTGCCTGTCACTCAAACCCAGACCTAGCAGATATCTCCAGGATGTAGAGAAAAGGGAACGCTCACTCGTACAGTTTGGGGGAAGTTCAGTCAGTACAGCCATTGCGGAAATCAGGATCAATAGCAAACAGTGGATTCAGCATCATGGGCAAGCATCCAAAGACAGTGACGGCAGCCTGTCGGTGCCACCTCAGCCCCGTGTTTACTGCACAGTCTTCACAACTGCCAAAACGGAGCCCGCTGAGGGCTGGAGGGGCAAGAACGTGTCAGTGTGCACAGCGAGCTGTTATTCAGCCCCAGAGAGAAGGAAATCCTTCTGCACCCCAATGGGTGGGACGGAGGATGTGGTGTTCAATGAAATAAACCAGAAGCAGAAACACAAAGACAGAGACCACATTCTCTCACATGAGGAAGCTTGAAAAGCTATCTCCAGGGGGAGAGTGAGTCCATGCCTGCCAGGGGCTGGGGAAGGTGGAAGGCAGTGGGTGCAGAGAGAGGTCGGATAACAAGTACCGAAAACAGTGTGAGGAAGAACGAGTCCTGAAGCCTCACAGTGCACTAGCGAGACTGGAGTTCACGAGAACCTACTGTATATTTCACTAAGGACTAGAAGAAGCCTGTTTGAAAGTTCCCCAAACTAAGAACAATAAGAAGAACTGTTAGGACCCTGATTTTGTCATGCTGTCCCCTGAGAATGTATACAGTGATGATGTATATAACGAGAAAAACGGAAATGGAGAGAAGGCTGCCCGGAGATGGGGCTGGGGCTCACCACACTGAAGATGGCCTCTCCTTGCGGCGGTAAAGTCTTACCTGTCTGGAGAGCAGGGACTACTTTGTGTTTCCCGGTGGCTCTGCTCCTCGCTGTTGGAAGGGCTCTCCGCAGGCCCACCTGATGGAGGACCGAGGGTCTCCGGGCCCTGGCCGGGAGGTGCACTCTGGCTGCTGGCACCGAGACTGAGCCAGAGGGTAGCTTCCAGGCTCGCGCCTGCTGAGGCCACTGTGCACAATGCTAGCCCAGTGAATGATCAGCTTCCTTTTCGCAACACTTCTGAAAAACCTAAAGTAATTACATATGGCGCAGCACAGACGACAGCGTGAGAATCAGATATCCTGCTCCGCATCCACACACATACACACCCCCAGCATGAAAATTTCACAAGTCATTAGATCCTCTGAAGATGTTTTCTTAGCAGATGAGATGATCTGTGTGAGTTTGCACATTTTGTCATTTCTTTAATTATTTAAGAATGTCTTGAACTGTCATAGAAGTGAAACCAAAATCAGAAATATAATTTCAAAAAAGGAAAACAAGAAACCTATTGTTAAAAGGCCAGGTTAGAAAATACACGAGAATCACCTGTCTAGAATTAATTTAATGGTAATAATAATTTAAAGAAATATTTAAAAATCAATGCAACATTACCACATATGCGCGCGTGCGTGCGCGCGCGCACACACACACACACACACACACACACACACACACACACACATTTAGCTGCGTGGGTTTGCAGGACAGTGCCAGGATGGAGAGCTCCAGATTTACACAAGGTGGCACTAATTGTGTCTTTGCTACTTGCGATTTCTGGCATCACTCCCGACTTAATCCTGCCCTTCATATTATTTTTATCTGAATTACTGGTAACAAGGAGTTCTTGCTGCTAACTTAATTGTTAATCAAACAAAGATGTGGAAGGGTTGAGAAACCACTCGTCAGTGTATGGAACACCCACTCTTCTGTGTCAGACTTGGTGTTAGATGCCTGAGATCAAAACTGAAGACCCAAGTGCCGGGCGTGGTGGCTCAGGCCTGTCATCCCAGCACTCGGGAGGCAGAGGCAGGAGGATTGTGATGTGAGTTGGAGGCTGAGCTCAGGGCCAGCCTGAACCACAAAGCGAGACCCTGTCTCAAAAAACCTAAAAAAAAAACCAAACAAACAAACAAAAAAAAACTGAAGACCCAGTGCTCGTGGGGCAAGTAGAGAAGGCTCTGCAAAAATTCCCAGGTTGGATCATGGGTGCAGAAACAGGATTCATTGGGAAAAGCAGGTTTGGAGAGAAAGTGCATTCCCACATGGATAAAAGGACTGGCATTTTCATGGTGGTGTCCAGTAAACAGGCTGTGGCCTGGGAGGACAAGCTGGGTGTGGTGGCACACCGGTAATCCCAGCACTCAGGAGGATGAGGCAGGAGGATCACTGTAAATTTGATGCCACTATGTGAATGGAGGGCCTCTAACAGAGCGTGAGAGACCTGTTGCCATGTGCCACCCTGGCTTCACGTCCCTGTTAGTCAGACCTCTTTCCTCCTTGTCGTCTCTGCTGTTCTTTTCTGTTCTGTCCTTTCTCTGCAGGCCTGCCAAATCTGGGCTTAGTCATGCTGTGGACGTAGCACTGCAGCTCCTAACTCACGCTGACTCAGAGCCGAAGAGCCAGATCAGCCTGTGTCCAGAACCAGAGGTCACAGCTGGGGCCAGGCAGCGTCCGGAGCCTCCCTGTGCGCGGACCTCCTGCGGCTGCCGAAGGGGAAAGAGAGGGCGGGGACCATGAGAGCTGACAGACCGGCAGGAGGAAAATACTGTGTTAATACACAGGGGAGATCACAAGCTTTGTTCTGTGTGTCTGTGTTTATTCGTATGCGTGTGTTTTAAAACAGCTCTGATCAAATGAAATTGTTTTTAACTGAATGTATTTCCTATATTGTTATCTGTATTATCTAGACTGATGTGCAGTTATAAGAACGGATACTAAGAGACCTCACTTATGCTTTCCAGGTTTTCTCCATTATAATATTTTGCAACCTAAGAGTATAATATCACAACTGAGATGCTATTCTATTTCAGATCTCCCAGGGATGCTGTGTCGCCCAATTACAATTCATCTCCTCCATTCTATTTTTCCTTCAGCTCCAACCCCTACCCCATGTCAACAACTCTCCTTAGATTTCAAAAATGTTATGTAAGGACGATCATACAGTATGTAACTTACGTGATTTTTTTTCTCGCTCAGCAGAATTCCCTTGATTTCTGTACAAGCCACCGTGTGCAGCAAGAACTCATCCCTCTAAGTGCTGGCCAGTGTCCGCGCTGTGTATGTCTCAGTGTGAGTCGCTCCTGCTCCCAACCCACCTATGCTGTGAGATCTAAAGTGACTTTCTTCTAGCTACGCAGATAAAAGGCTGCGCTGTCTTCGTTTGCACTGCCAGGTTCTGTCTTTTATCATTTTATACAATTGTGACTGAGGATAAATATTTATATGTGGTGTTTACATTTAGCTCTTAATTATTTTGGGTTTCTGTTTATTTCCTTGATTCTTGCGTCATTGTTTAGCTTCTTGCCTTTCTTAGGTTGCTTGACCAACGTTCTGAATGTAAAGTGCTTTGGAGTACAGTACTTTGAAGTTTTTACTGTAGGTATTATAGTACACTACATGACTTATCACAGTCTATGATGTCAACATTTTATCACCTTGTGTTATGTGGAGTCTCATTTCTACTTAGGTCTCCTCCCCTTCTTTGTCATATTTCACTGGCCTGATGATCAGTTAGTGTTAATATTTTTTCCATATCTTCTTTCCTTTTATTAAAAAATTTAGACTATGACGAATAATAGAAAGCACAAACAAATCAATAGGCAAATGCTAATGAAAAAGACAACAAAACTAAAAATGTCACTATATATTTTTTAATTGGTGAGAAGTATAAAACTTAACAGGCATTTAATTGCTTAACAGCACAAAATAATATCACTTGTTTTGAACAAATTAAATGATTTTAAAAAATTCTCTCAAGTCATATATATACACATGTATAAAAATGGTTCGTGTAGGAAAGCTGTTGTACATAAGAAGTTTTATTCAGAATTCTACAAAGAAATAGATGTCGAGATAGGAATTAGCACAAAGACAGCAACAACATAACAGTTTATGAACACTACACCTTCAAATGCTACACGGCACAAAGTTATATTATGTAAAGTACCACAGCTAATGCCGGACACATTCTATATGGCTTTCAGCAAATAAGCTTTTTTAGCAAAGCAAAGCAGAGCAACCCAGTTCACAGGCAAAGGAAGCCTCAGCTGAACATCAGAGCGACAGCGCCTCGTATCTGTGCTAGAAGGTGGTGTTCATCCAGGAAGGACTAAAGTTTCAGAATAAGACAGAGACATTTGTAACATTCCTACTTTACCAATTAAAATTCTGTTTCTCTCAGTCCCCTCCTCCCCTGGGCAGTGAGTGGGCTCTCTGATTCTTCCTTCTCCTCCAGGCAACCCAGTACGACTCGCAGTAAGATTCCACTTTCAGAATTAGCTATTTTATTTTTCTTTCTGTAGCAAGACCGTCATCGAGATTGGGTATCGCAGGTTCACAGGCACCCATGTCCCTGTCTTAGCAATGGACGTGCTGGTGAATGCGGCCTGCTGCTGCTTCTCCCTCTGGTGAAGATCAGCTTCTGGACCTTTGGAGACAGGAGGACAGACCCCAGATGTCACTGGGACCTCTGCCCGTAGGGTTTTTACTGTTCCTTATACGAATGACTAGAGTCCCCTGGTCACCAAACAGGGCGTGGCACATAGAGCCCCCACTGGCATGGACTCAAAAAGAAGCATGCAAATGCAAACCAAAGCCTCTGTGGGAGAGAAATAGGGATGGGACAGACGGTGACACAGCTGTCACAGACCAAAGCTCTCCACCATACTTGTGCTTTTCCAGGAGCTCTTCTACGGCAGGATCACCTGAAGAGGCTTTCCCAGCTGATCCGTGCCAATTGTCCTTACACAGTTATCACCCGTCTTTCATGTGTCCAGCAAGCCTGTGTGGCTGCTGCCTGTCCTGCCACTGGGGCCACCATGAGCCCCAGCACTAACTCCGCCACCATGCTGCTGTCCTGGCTCCAGAGAGTGTTAATATGCTTATCTCAATCATCAAATATGATTTATTTGCTCAAGAAGGGGACAGTCTGCTGTCTGACCCACGTTTCTCCTATTTCTCTGGCCCTTTCTTTCTCCGTGCCCTAGACACCCACTTTCTCTCTGTCTGACACATTACTTCGGCCAGCCTGTAATGCGTGTCTGCTAGGGCGAATTGTTTAAGTTCTCTTTCAGCTGAGATGTCTTGTTTTTCTTTTCCACCCTGAAGGGTAGTGTTACCAGACATAAAATTCATGACTGAATCTTTTCCTTTCAAATATTCTTAAGTACTTGAAAAATGTGCTATTTTCTTCTGGTCTCTATTGTTTCAGATGAGCAATCTACTGTCATTTGAATCATTTTCCTCCTACATGTAATGTGTCACTTCTAGTTTCTTTCAAGATTTTTTTCTCTTTGTCTTCACATATATTTCTTTGGGTTTATCCTGTTTGAGATTTACTTACCTTTTGAATCTGTAAATTTGTGTGTATTAGTAAGTTGAGAAGCTTTGAAGAACTTTTTAATATTATTTCAGCTCCATCTTCTCCTCTTCTGGGAGCTGGTGATGGGAGCTGTAGACTTATAATAATCCCACAGGCTCTGAGACTCTTCACTTTCACAGTCCATCTTCTCTCCATTTCTAGATTGTTGCTTGACCTTCAAGTTCAGCGGTGCTGTCCTCACTGTCTGTTTTTCTCCTGAACCATTCAGAATGATGCCTGTAAAACTTCTGCTAGTGTATTTCTTACTTCTCTTGCTTCCATTTGCTGCTTTATAGTAACTTTCATTTCTTATACTGGGTGGTTTTTCCCTCCTTATGTCCCGGGCATTTTGTCTGCCATGTCAAGACACCCTGGATTCTGTCGAAGGCTTGTTCTTTAGCCGGCAGGCACTCTGTAACGCTTTGTACTCAGGTGCTAGATTACTGCTGTGGCAGTGGTTCCAAATCAGTTCTAATTCAGAGCCGTGGGCCTCTCGGTTTGTTCTTGGGGCTCGTGGTCTCTGCTAGTGGTGTCTGAGGAGAGGAACAGAGGTAGTGCTGCTCTCGGGTTGGCCAGCGGCTGTCTTTTCGAAGAGGGAAATCTCAGGCCACTGGAAACAAAGGAGCCCCCTCTGCAGGCTCTGCCCCCTCGCCGGGCAGGGGCTCCTTGTTTGTACTATCCCAGGACTGTCCCTTGGTGCCAGTCAGCATTAATTAGTGCAGCTAATACCTCAGATAAGTCAACTCAAAAAGGGAAAATCTTTACTAAGCCTCCCAGACTGGAGGCTTTGGCCTGGGCTCACTGGCCCTGTTGCTTTAGGCTATGGTAAGGTGGCACGCCATGGTAGAGAAGCTCGTGGCAGAGCAAAATGGCTCACCTCACATCCTAGCATGTGAAAAACAGGCAGACCCCCAGTTCCCTAAATCTCCTTTAAGGGCACACCCACATGACCTCAAAACTGCATGACCTCCACTGCATGTGGGGTACTTGGTGGCTATTCTGTGTCTGAAATGCAGCAAGACCTAGGCGGAAGCCCGCGGCGCTGTGCTGTGCAGCCGTGGGCAGAGAGCTTGGCACAGAATGCACCAGAGGGTGTGAATGGTGAGCTGGCTCTGCTACTGCTCTCCAGCCCCCAGGACTCTCTGACATGCAGCTTCTCCAAGTGACTCGTGGCGAATGGGATGCAGGCAGGAATGATACATATCGCTCACAGGTGGCAGCTTGAGCACCACAAGGATCTTTGTTCCTCACTCTGCCCTCCGTGGTTGTGATTCCTGATGGTATTTCAGACAGGAGCTGCTCATCAGTCACCCACACTCCCAACTCAGAGTGCTGCCAGCTCAGAGCCCAGCCCCTGAGGACTGTGGAAGGCACACGATGCCAGGGAGTGGGAGTCTTGGCATGGGGCACTGATGCAGCGTGGATCTGGAGTGTTCCGCCGATGCCTCCTGCTCTCACAGGTGGGGCTTCTGGAGGCCAAGCAAGTCAAGGGTCAATGTCCACCAGTAGACTAACCCATGACAGGCCCACAGTTGAATGTGCTGCCAGGAGGTGGGGTCTAGCAGAAAGTGAGTGGTCACGGGCAAAGTGGGGGTGGCCCAGAAGGCTGTCTCTCTCTACCCGGTTCCTTTCTTTTCTCTCTGCTTCCTGGCTGCCATAGTGGGAGCAGCCTCTGCCAGCCATGCCCTTCGGTCATGCCATTTCTGCCTTGGACCAGCTGGCCCTGGGCTATCACTTCTCTTCCTTTAATTTGTGGATGTTGAGCATTTCATCCCGGAAAAGAGAAAGTGACTAAGACAATCTATAGTGAACTTAAGAACTGAGAACAGAAGTACATTCTACTGTTGTTGTGGAGTGTTAGAAATTCACAAAAACATGCACCTTAGAATTTACATTCATTAAGTATTTTATTCATTCAGCTTGTTTCCTAGTGAAGCACAGCCACTGCAGTACTACTCTAAAGAAACAAGACGCCACAAACTTGGTGGACAGCAGCCTGAGTGTTCTACAGAAAGACATTTTCAGGACAGGAAGCTGTTCACTGTAGGAAAATTGTGGGCTCAGGCGTATTTTCAGTATTCAGAGAGAGCTTCCTTTCTGTCCTCATTCCCACAGTGGGGTCTAATACAGAGGATTATTGACATCTGACTTTGCTTACCCACACATTTTTTGCTGCTCACATCATTTCTATTTCTTTGTCATTTTTCTTATACGTTTCCATCTTCAGTTTATAGCTTTTTGTTGAGATCTGAACAGACCCATTGGGAGACAAAGTTAGCATGAATAAAACCCCAAGCACTTGGATGCAAACAAGACCACAGGCAAGGAAATAATACCATCGTAGAAGAAAGAGATTTTATTCTGAGAACTCTCAGGCCAATCCCCAGTATCATGTTCTATCCGACGTTTGTTACATTAAGCTGGCCATGACGCTTTCTCCAGCATTCTGATGCCACTTGTTATTATGGAGATCTAATAATTTAATTAAGAATCAGAATACTTTCTGTCAGATGTAAGGAAAGAATCTATGTAGTTTCTAAAAAATGATATTAGCAGGGGATGTTGTGCGCTCCCGGAGCTGGTGAGTGACTCCAGTCTAAGCATCTGCTGTGTCCTCCAGAGAGGGTGCGTGGGCTCTCCTTTTAGGGAGAGGCCAACTGAACCCAGGACTCAGAGCAGCAAAGGGGTGGCTTCATTTCAGGACTCCCAGTGACCAGATGAGGGACAACTGCCAGAGATGCCCAGGGTCAGGAAGTCAAGGTCAGGCTGGCAAGAGACACCTACAGAATTGTAGCCTGAAGACTTTATGGCCTAAGCCCTCAACTAGGGGCCAGGACCAGCCTGAAGTCATGTGCAGTTGCAAACATCAGAGGCGGCCCTATACCTTAATCTTACTGCAGGCTTGCTGGGATCATCCTAGATGAATGCAGGCTCTGTCTGCCTCCTTTGTCTCTCAGTGACAGTGGAAACACGCCCTGAATTGAACACTACCACAAAACTGTAGACCCCAGGAGATAAGCACTAGACTTGAAGTCACAGAGAAACTTCTCTCTGTCTCTCTCTCTCTTTTGGATTTTTTTGGTTGTTTTAGTTTTTTCATTAGTGTGAACACTGCTTTTAGTTTTTTAGTTTCATTTTCCTTCTTTCTTTCCCTTCTGTCTTCTTTACTAGTTTCCCAAATCTTCTGTCCTTCAGCTTGGCTTCTAGTATATTTCTCTTCTTTTATTTCCTCTGTTTTCTCCTATTATGTTTCAAAAATCTCCTGATGGGGCCAGGGAGTTAGCTCAATGGTTCCGGCGCCTGTCTTGCAAGCACAAGGACCTGGGTTCGATCCCCGGTAAGCACATACCATACTGGGCATGGAGACTCACGCCCAGCAGCAACCAGTACCACATACCACAGTGCCAGGCATGGTGGCTCACGCCTGTCATCCCAGCACTTGGGAGGCAGAGGCAGGAGGATTGCTGTAATGTGAGTTTGAGGCTGAGCTCAGGGCCAGCCTGAACCACAAAGCGAGACCCTGTTTCAAAAAACCTAAAAAAAAAAAAATCTCCTGATGGTAAAATTGATTACTAAGAGGGATATTTACTACATATAAGGTTCTGATTTGTTTTGGGTTTTGTTATATAACTATAAATCTTGCACCTATGCTTAACATAGCAAATTAACAGTTTTCACAGCCTATCATTTCTAGACTACGCTGGATACTTTTGTTATCACTGATTGTACTACTTTAATCAAGATGATATAGTTGTTGTGATCAGGTATTCTTCTTTCAATGTAAATATTGAGATTGTCTGGGGATTTAAAACAATACCATCGCCCAGTATCAAAGAAGTGGGTGCTAGCCCAATAGTAACCTTTTATTTCTAATAAATTGAAGAAGCAGGATTTTTGGACAGACTCAAAAGCTAAAAATGCTCAGGAGATATCTCTGAAAAATAGGCATTTCTTGAGTAGGCATCAGTGCTAGTAATAAAGCTACCTACCGTAGCTCAGTAGTGTAATCAGTTAGCATGTGGTACTTATATAAAGCTATCTGCCATAATCAATTTATAAGAATCAATACAAAAATTTTTAAATAGAAAATGAGGAAACACAGAAGCAAGATGCAACCCCAGACTTCTATCTCCCAGGCAGATCCAGGCAGGCAACAAGGCAGAAGAAACCAGCAGCCACTCAGCTGAACTTTCTGAAATGGTAGCAGAGGAAGTAATAAAGCATGGAAAAAGCAAGTCAGAAATATATACACAGACAATGAAGGGGATGACTATAGTGAAGGACAGTTAGAGAATCTGGAGTAAATACAGAGACAAATGGAGGAGCTGAGGAAAGACACGGAAATGACGAATGCCCAACGTAAGAAAGAGCATAGGCTCCCTAAAAGATTCAAAAGATATCTAGGAGATTGAAATTTCTATTGAAAATATACACAGCCGAATCAATCAATAGGAAGATAGATGATCAGATCCAGAAAATGGGTTTGTGATCATCAGATGAAAGACTCCCAAATAACAGAAGACTATGAAAAATCAACGCAATAGCTGTGAGATGATGGAATGAAGAATAATATAAATTTAATTGGAATGAATGAAAAATCAGAAGATAGCAGAAAGGACATAAAAAACTGATTTACAGGCCAAGGATTTAGCTCAGTAGTTCTGGTGCCTGCCTGACAAGTGCAAGGTCCCTGAGTCTGATCCCTGGTACCACATACCACAGGGCCAGGTGTGGTGGCTCATGCCTATAATCCCAGCACTCAGGAGGCAGAGGTAGGAGGATTGCTGAGAGTTTGAGGCTGGCCTGGGCTACATAGTGAGTTTAGGGCCAGCCTGAACACAAAAAAGTGAGACCTTGTCTAAAAAAAACCCAACCAACCAACCAAACAAAAAACTGATTCATAGAAGTTGTAGCAGAAATCTTCCCAAGCATGGAAAAAGATTTTGACATATAGATAAGTGAGGCATATAGAACTCCAATTAGCCATTAGGAAAAAAAAAAACAACACTATACCAAAGCATATAATAGTCAAAATTCCAGAAATTCAACACACTTGTAGAATACTAACAGCTGTTAGAGAAAAGAAATAAATAAAGAAATAAACCTGCAAACGAACGCCCATCAAATCAGAGCAGACTTCTCAATATAAACCCTTAGGTTAAGGAGAAGTTGGAGTGAAGTATTTTAAGCTCTAAAATAAAACAACCTTCCACCCAAAGTTATCTATTCCACAAAATTATCTTTCAGAATTGCTGGAGAAATGAGATCTTTCATTATATATTTTATATATATATATATATATATATATATCATGTTTTATATTATTGCAACCAAATTTTATATATATATATATTTTTTTTTCATGTTATATATTATTGCAACCAACTGGGACTAGGCGGATAGTGAACTGTTAGTCATTTGTTATAGACAATAACTGTGAAAAGATTTGGTGTGTGAGGAAAGATACATTCAGTGTCCATCAAGTATTGAACAAAGAAATCATAGTGTTTCTGTACAATAGAGCACTACTAACAGCAACCAACAAGCAATCAACTCATAGCAATGCAGAGGAACCTCAAAACATGTCACCAAAATAGCCAGGCATGAAAGACTATATACTTAATATTCTATGTATAGTAAAAGCAGGAAAAAATAACAATGGACAGTTGAGTGATGGTAGGGGACCACTTCTTAAAACTCATCGCGCCGCATCCATATGCATACTCTTATACACTGTAAATGATAGTCATAAATTGACTTCAAAAGTTATAAAGATAATATTCTAACATAATAATGCTTGTGTTAAAATAGAAGTTACAAAAGAAAACAAAAGATTCATCTGAGCTGGAAAACCTGAGAAGAATATATTCAAAAGGGAGAGAACAGGTAAAGTTCACACAGGATACCACATTTGGTCTGTTTTCTGCTGCCGCCATCTTGAAATTCCTATACTTTCTGGACAAAAATCTGCTGGTTTTCCTTCTTCATTGTGAGCCTCAGATTAAGATGTTAGTTCCCTTGGAAGCAGACGTATGTAGAGATCAAGCTGGATTTAGAAGTCCTAATTGCCACCACCTAGTGTGCCTCTCCAAGTGCCAGGAAAAATGTTAGCTACTAAAATATCATCTCTTCACCCACACCAGAGGGCTCAGCCAATGTGTGGGAAAAGCAGAGTAAAATCCAAGCTCATTTCTTTGAGTTATTATTTTCAGGTGTTTACACCAATTATTTAAATTTATGATTCATGTTTTGATGTGATTTTTAAAAACAGTTGAGAGGGATAAAGAAAGCATCCCACTGGTGTGATTACTGTATCCCAAACACTTCATTTCACCGTACTCAATGAAACACAGTGCCCAGAAACTACACGAAAGACTGAAGAGTTCTGTGTTTGAGGTAGTCTACATATTTTAGTAGGTACTTGTGTTTCTGTGTCAATAACTTGGTAGCTAATTAAAGGTAATATGTACACATTGAAACATAAATCATATTTTGATTTTATTTACACCCACAAGTTTTTACTAAGGGTTTAAAGGTGCATCACTGGAAGCGAATTAGATCTAAAATATTGAAACTGAATCCGACGTGTGCCTTTCTGTCCCACATTTATCACTGAGATCACCGAAAACCCAGCTGTGTGTACATCTGACATCACCAAAGAAATGTAGGAACTGTACTAAAACTGTCTCCTGCTGTGCCAGTCATTTCCAGGTGCCTCACAGGTGTTGGTGTATTTCCTTCAAAAATTCTGAGGTACCCAGGTCCCCCTGGGAGGATAACCCCTGGGGTGGGCAGTTCAGGGCGGCCCATTTGCCTCCGCAGGAGGAAATCAGCTAAGCAAGTGTGTGTCCCAGTTTCTCACCACGAAAGTATTTATTATGTGTCACAAACAGACTAATAAAAATATGTTTGGAATCTTAGATGAGAAAAAAGAAGACCACAAGAACTGTGTCGGTGTGTTTTCACATGTGTGTGTGCATTTGTGTTGCTGGGATCAAACCCAAGGCTTTGCATATTCTAAGAAAGGTCTCTACCACTGAGCTACATCCTCAGGTTAAGAGATTTAAAAAAAAAAATGAAGAATCAAGAAAAGATTTTATCTTACTTATTCAATATCAGTCTAATCACAAGTGATGTTTCACTATTGGGCTGACTTTTCTCTCACTTATAAGGGAAGCATAACGTTAGATGGAGAGAAAACTACTGCTTTCTAAGTAAATGCTTTCTAGTTTGAAAACCAGGACTGTAGCAATGATCACAAGTGTAATACATTTCAGGACTGAAGTGGTACTTAAACAATTGTTAGCAAGCAAAAGTGGCGCTTTTCTTTTTCTTCATAACCCTGTATGTGGAGAACTGAAACTATATTCAGCCACTCACTTGTGTCTAGTTACAGTGTAAAAGAGGAGTAGTTCTCTTCATCCTTCTAACAAGAACAGAACACGAAGTAATTGTTAGTTATAATTTGCAATCCTTAATATGTTATTAGTGGGCCATACGTTGATTTTCTCTAGCAGATCTTAGGCAGGTGGGATTTTTTGTTCGACTGCTTTAATTCTATATCACTTGAAGAGGCATGGAGACTTGGTTTAATGAACATAAAAGATTTTTACGTCTCGTTTCACTGGCTCTTTTTTGAACATTGGCCATCCGGGTGTTTATTTAAAAAACCAACAAAAAACAAGTGGCTGCTGCCATCTGTTGGGTGGACTGCGGGTGCTGCGAGGCCAGGGACGCTTTAACTACCCACTCTCTCCGGCCTTTCAGTTAGACACTCAAGTCAGAAAGCTGAGACTCTCTTCAGTCTGGGAATGCGGTTGTTGCTTTCACCCACTGGGCTGGGTTTGTTTGGCGGAGTTTTTGGGTTTTGTTTTTGGAAGCAGGGTGCCTTCTTTTGGGAAATTTAAGATTTGTATCCGCTAAAGAGCTACAGGTTTTTGCTTCCTAGGGAACTAAGGTTCCAGTGTGAGGCAGCTGTGGGCAGGAGGGAGGTGGCCCCTGGGTGTGAGTAGGACTCAACATCCTTTAGCGGCAGGCAGTACACCTCCGCGAGCCTAAAAGCCAGATCTCACTGCTCCTGTGATTTGACTTCCTGGGGCTTCTGTTTCCTCACCCTTAAGATGAGAGGCCAGAGGAGAAGTGAGAAGAAGCCGATGCCTCGACGCCCTGAGGGTCTATCTCTCTAGGGATCCTACTCAGAGCGTAGCAGTTGTAACAGGAAACGCGAGCTGAGCAGAGAAAGGAGCTGCCTACAAATGCGCGAACTGCCATCTCTCCCACACCCTTCTCTCTTCCACGGCGCTTCTCTTCCTGTTTCCTTGTCCTCTCTGCTCCCCACACTCTTACTTGTGTGGCTGTATTTTCTCCGTGTGTGGAGCGAGCTGGGGATCGAACTCCGGGCCTTCGCGCCGAGCAAGAGCTCCTGCCCACCGTGCCCACTTCCTCCGGCCCTCGCTGCTCACAGAGCCCTCGGGTTCACGTTATTTTATTCCTGCTCCTGTGTTGCTAAAGACAGACCAGGGCTACTACTGAGCTGCTTGCGCTTTTCTTAAAGTCAGACATCCTCCAAAGCTGGCGTCGACTGGCGTTTTTCTTCTTTTCCGTCACGTTGTCAGCCGCGGCGCTCGGCCTAGACCGGTCGCAGGCGGGGCGGTGGGCAGGGGTGCTCCACACGCTCCTCCCTGAGGACTGGGGACATCTAGGGAAGCGGGGGCCTTCCCAGGGGATGCCTCAGTCGCCCTCAGACCTGCCCCTGCTGGCTCGCTCCCCCGCCTTGCCCCTCACTGCCGTTTTCTCTCCCCACGTACCCTTTGGGGGTGGGCAGTTTGCTGGGGAGCTGGGGGCACAGCGCACCTGGCGCTGCCCAAGCTTTCAAGGAAAAGGAAACAGGCTCTCCTCACAAGTCTGGGAGCTTTCTGGGCTGGTCGGGTTCTGTCAGTGCACACAGCGCCGCCGGCCACGAGGCTGGGATGACCGCAGGAGCCAGTCGGCGGAGAAAGACCCACTCGTCATCGCTCAGGAGTGGCAGCCGGGGCTGCAGTGGGTGACAATGATTCATTTCCTCAGGGAAGGTTCGGGAGGATTAGAGCTGGAAGATGAAAAAGTCATTTCTATATCTGGCAGCGGAGGGACTCTGCGTGCTCGGGCGTACTGTTTGGAGTTCCGTCATCGCTGTCACATCACAGACTGACTCAGCCCAGGCTGCTGCGGCAGAACACGGACAGGGGGTGTGAACAACAATCTTTCCTCCCGGCCGTTCTGAGGTGGGAATCTGACGTCCAGCACCTGCACGGTCAGGGCTGCTGAGGACCCTCCCCCAAGCCGCGGACAGCCACCTTCTCCCGGGCCTTGCCGGCCTGCCCGCAGCGTCTCCTCCAAGAAGGGCACTATGCCGCTTGGGTGGGCTTCACCTGATGAACAGACCCCTCAGAGGGACCGTCCTGCGCCCGCGCTCGGGGGGTTAGGATTTCAACGCGAGTCCACGCTCCGCCAAGGGAGCTCTGCACGCGCCCGCATCCAAATGTGAAACGTGAGGAGCCAGTCACACACTGTTTACCGGGTGGCGTGCAGCTTTGCATGTGTCGTGCACATGTAAGTCATGTGTGTACCCACCTCTCGCATGACTGTGTCTCCCGTGATCATTCTGAGCAGACTTGCCCTTTGGGCCTGGCGATGGAGCCCAAGGCCTGTGCACGCGAGACACCAGCTCCTTCTTCCCCTCAAGCATTCCTGGCTGAAAGGGCATAATGAAGGTGCGGAGGAGGCACACACTGCAGCCGACGCCACCCAGCGTGTGGGGGCACAGCGCTACCAGGACGCTGCACGAGTCCTTTGCTTCAGAGAGCGGGGACATCTGCTGATGACGCCCGGAGTGAGCCCGCCAAGGCCAGAGTCCCTCCACTCAGGGTTGCCTCTGCTCCTGGTGCTGAGGGTCCCCGCGGCTCAGAGTCCCCAGAGAACGCACTGCTAGTGCACGTGCTGAGCCACGCCCCACTCCCTACAACCCCTGGAGCAGCGCTCCGTTGTTTCCAGAATCTTCTACAATGGAAGAGCCAGCGCTGAGGGCGGGTCCGTGGAGGCAGGCGTCGCCCTTAGCTCTGGTATGTCAGCAGCACTGAGCAGTCACAGGCCCGGGGCGCAGCGAGGGCACACGGCCTGGCTGCCTGGCAGGTGCACAGGACGCAGGAGGGACGTTTACCCCGCTGCGGGCGTGCCGTGGCCAGGGCCAGACGTGGCCACCACGGACACAGCCGTCACACTGTCCACACCACCCTTTTCTGGTGTGTCCCGGCAGGACAGAGGAGCAGGCTGAAGTATTCAGAGCACTGTCTTGGGACGGCTTATAAAGTGACATTCCAAGGTAAAGTGAAGTAGGGCTTTCAGGGATTGAATGGGGACTTTGACTTGAAATCAGTAGATTACTTCATAGTATTTTAAAATGTAATTTAATTTTAAAATTTTGTGTGACACTAGCCGTTAAACCAAGGGCTTTGTATATACTGGCTTTTCCCTTCATAACTATTTTATTATTAAATACATCATAATCATTTGGTTAATTGGCTGTGTTTTTGTTGGTTGTTGGTTGGTTGATGGTTTCAGTTTGTATACAACTCTTCACAGATGTACCAAGAATTTCAAAAGCTTTGGACTGGGTTTTTCTCCAGTTATTGCAGTGACTTTCCAGTCTCGGATTTAAAGGTGAGTTTTCCTGGAGGATGACGAGTAACAGCATCTTCAAATGCTCATACGCTGTCGCTGAAGTACCCCCATTTCTCAATCTTATATTTATGCATTACTCAGATTGTGTGTCCTGCCAGCACACCAGCGAAGTTCTCAGGGAGACGGACGGCTTGACCCGAGACGTCACTGAGCACACACAGTCCTGACGCAGCAGGATCAAGCAGTGGCTCTCTAGGACACAGCTTTGCTAAAGAGACAATATGGGAATAGAATAAATATAAAATATTCCAGGCAGACAATGCACAACTGTGACTCCAAGTGGCCGCTAGTCGGCTGTGTCGTATGGTGTATGAGACGGACATACCCTGTCCCTGTTCTGGGCGTACCGGCGTCCGGGGCCTCGGAACCTCCCATAATCCAACACGTTTCCATGTTCTGCTCTCATCCACAAGCACAGAATGCTTTCACCTCTAAAAATATTACTTTCACCTCAAAAGTGGGAGAGTGAGAGTCTTTCCTTTCACAAAATGCTGCTAGAGTTTCCTTAAAAACAAACTAGAAATTCCATTCAACTCATCTATTCCCTTCTTGGCATCTTCCCTAGATAGCTGAAAGCGTCATAGCACAGTAACGTATGCACACCAGCGTTACACAGGTACAGTTCGTGATAGCTACATTTTGGAAAGAGCCCAGATGTCCATCAATGCAAAAATGGACAAAGAAAGTGTGTTTTTTAATACAGTGGAGTACTACTCTGCCGCAAAGAAGAATGAGCTTGAGATGTTTCTAGGTCAGTGGATGCACCTGAGACCATATACTTCAGTTAAATAAATCAGACACATATGTTTAAATATTGGATTCTCCTGTGTGAGAAAGCATAAGCGTAAACAAGGGCCAAAATGGGTGATCGACACTAGGAAACAGGGAGAGAAAGTTCAAATAGGAGAGGGGACAAAGGGGGGAGTGAGGAAAAGGAAAAATAGAATAGAAGGAGAAAACGGAAATAAGGCTTTTGTACATAAGGAAGGAAAGAAGGGTTGAGGGAAGGAGAGAGGACTGGGGAAAATAAAGAAAAATCATGATATATGATGTACAAGTATAAATTTGTTATAATGAATGTGCCAATTATGTAAAGATAACCAATACAATTAATTTTAAAAATATTCCTTGGGATTAGACAAGAAAGCAAATAGGACCACTGATAAGACATGGTGTCTAATTGACTTAGCTTCTTTTGCCAAATATTTATTAGTCATTGTTCCAAAACTGTAGTGTTTATATAACATTCTATGTAGACCCCTTGTTTGACTTAAAATTTCATTTAAATCCTTTGAAAAAATAATTTTTCAGAAAAAATTAGAGACTAACAATGATAAATACACTGTGTGTCATGATCTTAAAAATATGTGTTCATTTGCTAACTTATCTCTTGGCTCATTTCCTAATACTACTCTTCTAATAATGTTTGTTTTGCATAAAACATTTTAGTAATTAGAGAAGTTTCTCACACTCGGTGTAATTTTGAACAATTCCTTATGCTTCACAAGATCTATTATAGTTTTTGGTCTTTATTTACACTTTTAATTTCTCACATCCGGGACAATGTGACATCTACACGTGTGTCCAATTTATTTCACCTAACAATATGGTCTCAAGTCGGATCCATTTATCTGGAAATGTCTCATGTTTGTCCTTCTTTATGACTGAGTAATGCTCCATTATATTTTTAAAAATCACATCTTTTTTATCCATTCATCAGTTGATGGGTCCTTGGGTTTACACCAAGATTTAGCTGTTATGAACTGTGCTCCTTTAAACATGGGTGTGTATGTAGCACTGTGGTGTGCTGTTGTTAATTTTTTGGCAAGATGCACAGCAGAGGAATAGCTGGATCAAAGGGGACCTCCAGTCCTAGTTTTCAGAGGAATCTGCACACTGATTTCTGCAGCAGATGTGCCAGTCTACACTTCTACCAACAGTAGAGAAGGGCTCCTTTCTGCTCACAGCTCGGGCCAGCGTTTGCTGTCAGTTGACTTCTTGACAGCAGCCGTTCATTCTGGAGTGAGAATCTCAGCACTACTTTAATGTACACCTCTGGAATGACCGGCAATGTGGAAGAGTTTTGTGAGTATTTATTTGCTGTTTGTACTTCTAAAAAGTGTGCATCGTGGGTGGGTCTTTAAATTTAGGGGAGGGGGTCTGATCCATGTATCCATCCAACACATACCTGGTGACTTTAAGTCACAGCTGGGTACCCTTGCTAAAGGGCAAAGGATGCACAAGTGTCCTAAGGAGCGGAAGGAGCGTCTTACCCCAGGCTGGGCTTTCTCAGACCTGCCACAAAACAACAGTAAGAGAACAGGAGCTGAGGGGAGAGGAGGACCAGGCGGCGGAGACCGAGCTCTCTGTGGGGCGGCCACAGCAGCGCCAATGAGTGGGCAGACGCCGAGAGGCGGAGCCGGGGGACAGGAAGACGCTGGGCAGACCAGAGGGCGGTCCTGGGGTCGTGGCCCTCCGGGAGCTGGTTAGGCGGACTTAGGTAGGCACTGGGGACCAGCGAAGCTTGCGGAGCAGGATTCCATGATGTGGGCTGGGTGGTAAAGGACGTGGCTTCTTTTTTAATTTGTATCGGTACCTGTTGGCAGTAGGAAGGATTATATCCCTCCGTGGGAGTCAGTACATCTTCCTTCTTTCTACTTCTCCTCTCCCACTTGCAGAAGATGGATTTCCCGGCTTCTTATTATGTTACTCTGAGCTTTAAATCACTTATATTACAGTGTGACATTTGAGCCACACCCCTGATGTTTTCCGCAGAACTCTGTCTGAAGGTGCAGAAGAGGGCGCTGAGACTCAGATACCGGCGAGGGTTCCGGCTCCAACGACGACGACTCTGCGGCCTCGGTTTTCTTCTCTCACTCGAGGGAAGTGGTTCCCCGCTCTCGGTCCTGTTTGGAGAAACTAGTTAAGTACGTGAGCAGGGCATCTGGGGTCCTGACTGCTGGACAGATGGTCTCAGAGGTCCCGGGAGGCACCTGGCCCAGCCAGGGGTGACGGTAGAAGTAGGACAAAAAGCACAGGTCTGAAAGACAAGGCAGAATGCGCGGAGCCTGGAGCCCGACAGTCGGGGTGGCCGGGGGCAGTAAGACCCGGACAGAAAGGATCCCGAGGCTGCCTGTGTTGCAAGGCCGGCCGGGAAGGTGGCCTATGGCCCTGAGCCTGGGGCAGTCCTGGGGAGCCAGGCCTTCCCCTCCCCCCACAGCACATGCCCAGAGTCCCTGCGTCCACACGGCCTGCTCCCGAGTTCCACCCCAGACGTCCAGAGCTTCGGTGTCCTTGGGGCTCAAATCACGCGCGTCATTTGGCTTCCTCCAGGCCTGGCGCGCTGGCCGAGTGGGCCCGATGAGCTGCATTTTCTCGCGGGGTGCCCTGCTGTATGGCTTTTGACGCATATGTTGCCCGGATACCCCATACAGATGGGGCAGGGGCAGGTCGGTCCTTCGCCAGAGTGGCACAGCGACCCTTGGCTTCAGCGTCCAACACTTTATATCTTACGGTGTGGTTCACAATTATGCAAGAAAGTCAGAAAGCAGTCAGAAAACTCATGATTGCTGAACTGCAATGAGACCGGTCTTTTAAACACGTCCCTGGGAAGCCAGGCAGGAGTCTCCTAAGTGAAAGATGAATCCTGAGGGAAGACAACTAGAATTTGAGACCGGCTAATGAGTCATAAACGGAGAGCGGTTTCAATTGTCAGTGTCTGGATGGAATCGTGGTTTCCCAGACGGCCGCGTGCCGGCTCCGTGTCCTCACCAGCAGATGTCGCTCTCTGCACACAAAACCGAGACGCCCCTGCGGCTCCTCCCTTTTCTCTAGAACAAGACAAGCCTGTCACATTTTCTCCCTGGGGCCCAATCACGTGGTTATTTTGTTCTAGAAATGATATTGTTAATGCTTTTAAGGAAGAAATATATAAACAATATATACATATATATGGAGAAAAATGCACCTTTTACATATTAAGCAATGTAGTGAATTCATTTGTAAAAATAATTTGATCATCGACCTACTATGTGCCTGGAAACGAGCTTATGAGACTGCAGGGTCCACCAGCAGAAGAAGAGCTGCTGCCTCTCAGGCGGGAGAGCAGCGTGAGGAGGTGAAGCCAAGCGATGTGGCCACTGAGGGCGCCGGAGGTCGGTGCTGCAGCCAGTCAGGCTGTGCAGAGGGCCCCAAGGCGGAGGCCGAAAGGACCTGGAGAGCAAAAGACATGCTGGGTTTTCTTCCACCTTTTTTTTTTTTTCTGAGAGGGTCAAAGGACAAAAGAGAAAAAGCTGCAGCCGTCCCCTCCTCCCCGCGCGCTGCGCTCTCAGGCACGCAGCCCTGGGGTCCTACCTCCTGGCGACCCTCACGTCCCAGGCCTACGTCCCCGTCCTTTGCGTATATAAAGGGCTCCCCAAAGGCGTGCGTCTGAGGCCCTGTCCCTAGCGATGCCACCGCGGGGCGGAGGGTTGAGGAGCTGGTCCCCAGGGGAGCACCGGAGACAGGGGCTCTCCAAGGAGATGTGCCCCCCAGTTCCGAGCTCTCAGCAGGGCGCGGCTTCGCCTCCGTGTCCCTCCCTGCCACACGCCCCGAGGCAAGGGGCCCAACAGGCCGTGGACGCAGCCTCCGGGCCGCGCCATCGCAGCGCTTTCTGTTCACGCATCGGTTATCTTGGCGTTTTGCCACAGTAACAGGAAACTGACACGTCGACCTGAGACTCGCAGACCTCCTCCCGGTCGGGCCGGCACCCTTCCCAGACCTCAGCTCTGTGACGGCGACATTAGTGCGCACAGAGGCCCTGGGTCCACCCCCTGAATGCTGTGGAGGAGGGAGGGCGTGGGGCCGGACATCCCGGCAGCCACAACCGCTTCCGGCATCTGTCTTTTGTTTGACATTCTGAACTTGCTAAGCTCCTGAAGACACCCGTGCCTCAGTTTCTCCACCCCTCAGGCAGGAGTAAAGACTGACGGGCAGTGGGCGCCACGGCCCTCAGCATGTGCAGTGAGTTCCCGCACGGGCACCAGTGGTGCGGGCTTGTCATGTGGGGTGGACACGACAGAGCCGTGTGAGCAGGGCCAGAGCACCGGGGCGGACCCCGGAAATGAAGACTGTGTGTGAGACGGAGAAGGGATCTCGGCGTGGATCCTCGGCTCGGATCACTTGGCCTCCGAGGAGGGAGGCCGTGGTAGGAGGCAGCGCTCCTTTGTTAAAGCCTGCACACCTCATTTGCATTCAGGGGAGGATTGTGCAGTGATGTAGGTCTGCCGCAAACGGGGCCGGGATGCCAGCAAGGCCAGTGCTGTTGTGGGAGTGTTGAGTTATTAATCAAAGAACCGCAAAACAGGGCGCTTCTATTTATAGTAAACTGTTGCTAAGCAGATAATAAAGACCCTTTTCAGAGTGTGCGCTTTTTTCATGAAAAAGAGCTTGGCTCGTTCCATCTTTTTTTTCCCCCTTTAGAAACTCAAACCCCATACATGTGTGAGCTCGACTGCTTGTGATTTTCAGACCAAGGTCCTCGGCCCCGCCAGCCTCTGGGGCGGGAGCGCACTGAGGGAAGCAGCTCTGGGAAAGGAGCTGCCACCTCATTGCTCAGCAAAATGGGAGAGGATGTCATTTAGACTATAAGTTGGTGGCCGAAGGAAAGCCCCAGGGGTCCTGTGCCTTCCTGCTTCCCGCTTTACCTCCTGTGCTGGCAGCCCCAGGAGGGGCCTGTGGCCGTCCCTGGGTCAGACTCCCCTTTCCTGGCCCCTCCTGCAGCAGAGCTGCTTCCTTGGCGGAAGTGTGTCCCCAGGTCTCTGGAAGGACGATCTCCGAGCTCCTTCTGAAAACCAGGGCTGAGCTGCTGCAGTACGGCAGGCACACAGCGCCTGGAGAATTTCCGAGTAAGTCTGTGCTTGTCTTTCAACTGTGTTTCAGCAAACAGAAGACACGCTAGGCAGAAAAACAGTCCCCGAGGAGGCGCACAGCCTGATCCCTGAGCCTATGCCGTGACCTACAGCTGGGACAGGCCCCTTGCAGGTAGGAGATGGCATGAAAATGAGGTCGTCTGTGAGCCCAGCTCAGGCTCTCGCCAGAGCCAAGGCTGCTCCACCTCCCGCCTGGGCTCCCCGGTTTCCAGAGCTGCGAGAAGTGTCTCCCCTGCTCGTTAGCCGCACGGTCTGTGACACGTCTTACAGCAGCCCAGACGGCTGAGACTGAGATCGGAGTGACAGGGCTGTACGCCGGAAGATGTCCAAGGTCCCAGACAGTGGAAGAGGACAGGAGAGGCGTCTGCAAGGTTGGTGGCCCCTGATGCCTCCACTATGGCCTGGGGAGATGGACTCGCAGGCCTGGCCTTCGGAGCGGTGAGGGATGAACTCACACTGTCAGGAAGCGATGCAGAGCCCCTCAGTCCTGCTCAGAACGGCCTGCTCGGCTGGGCTCCTAGGTATCCGCGTAATGAGCACAGGATGCTTCGTCTGACGCTGAGGTATCTGAGTCACATCTAATTCACAAAGAAGCAAATCTGGTAAAGTAGGTTTAAAATTTATTAGACACATTCACGCTAGAACAAAGAAACCTGTGTCTCAGCACAGTGCAGACCCTCCACCCTGCGTCCCCTGCAGTCCGCCAGCCCCGGATCCTTCTTTGAAGATTCTGCTTTAAATCATTAGGACCAGAGGCATCTTTACACCCCTCCATTTTTATACAAACTGGAAATTCACTCATACTCCACAGCCCCTTTAAAAATGCATCTTGGCAGTACCTGCCTTATAAGTGCAAGGTCGCTGGTTCACGGTCCCTCCTTTGATCCCCAGTAACTACATACAATCATGCCGGGCATGGTGACTCACACCCACCAGCAATCAGTACCACACAACACAGTGCCAAGCATGGTGGCTCACGCCTGTAATCCCAGTACTCGGGAGGCAGAGGCAGGAGGATTGCTGTGAGTTCAAGGTTCACCTGGGCTACACAGTGAGCTTAGGGCCAGCCTAAAGTGCAAAGTGAGACCCTGTGGCAAACACAAAAACAAAAAAAGTGTCTTGGGAAATATTTCCGTACACGTACATAAATATGTACCTATTCTTTTTCAAAAGTTGTATAAACATTTTGTCTATAAACAGTCTAAACTGGTCAGTCAATAAGATAAATGAAATGTGTTTTCCCTTTGATAAGGACAACATGCCTTTGCACTATGTTTAGACAGAAGATTTTCTTTTCTAAGGCACAGTAACATCCTGGGATGGTCCTCGAAGGCCGGCGCGATGGAGGAAGAGGCCTGGAGCATGTGAAGGGCACTGCGTGTGGGAAAGGCCTGGGCCGGGCGTCCTGCACTGCTCCGCCTCGGAGGAAGACAGCAGCAGCGCGTCTGTGCACGCCCCGGCCGTCAGCGGTCAGAGCCCTCCCCCGCCCTGGTCTTTGCCCTGCATGCCGTGGGTGGAAACAAAGCGTGCGGTTTCCCAGAAC
>PVIR01009697.1:0-52382 GCA_004026965.1 Petromus typicus | reverse complement strand
AGACAAAAGTAGATTTATCTGAAGTAGATTGAGAAGGGTCCTCATATGAAGTGAGGTTACAGAAGTGGCTCTTGAAGACCTCTATTTAGAAGAAATAAGAACACTTCACAACCCTCAATTTCTTCTTGTATAGTTTGCTTTTCTTCATTTAGCTAACAGACACTTTAAAAAGTTTTATAAAGTCATGTTCAACTTGAAATGACAAGAATTTTCCAGCAGCCCCGAGATCTGCATCAATTAGCTTTGTCATTACTGAAACACAGTATCTTACACACAACTGAGAGGAAGAGGGGTTTGATTTCATTCACATTTTGGGGAGATTTAATCCATGATTAACTGGTTCGAAGTAAAAAATATCATGGTGAAGGAAAGCTGTTTCCTCCATGGTGGTCAGGAAGCAGAGTGAGTGAGGATGAGCCACAAAAATATACCCTGTCAAGACACACCCACCTCCAGTGTAGCCCATTTTAACAGCACAGGTGTGACATCATCAGCAGATTCATCCACCAATGAGTATACAGTCCCCATGATCCTGTCAACTTCAGAGAGCCTCAGTCTGATGCAAATCATTACTGATAGAATGAAAAAGCACGGATAGTAGCAAACAGAAGGATTCTGTGACAGAATTCACATGGAGAGGAGGGAAGGACAAGCAAGGTGAGTCAAGGTGGTTTTTAGATGACTGACCTTAGGGTCAATCTAAGTAATAAATGGGGGTATTAAGATGACAGAGGCAATGTCTATTGACTGTGGTTCTGTGCAGTATCTTTTCATCTATAACCATGCATTCTGGGGAGTTTTGGGTATGTGGTCCCCAAATGCTTTTTCTCTGTAAATCCATCGCATACATACCTCTGGCCAGTGCCCTCACAATTATCTCATTTTACAAATAAGAAACTATAGTTAAGATAAGAGAGGTAACTTACCAAAGGTCATGCAGCTAGTGAATGCCACCCAGCATACCTAAAGTATGATGGAAAACTATGGTGTTTAAATTTTTTAAAAAATATATTACAGTAAAAGACCCATTACCATTAGTTTGCCTCAAGGTCCTCTTGGCTTTGAACACACTAACTGCATTCTTCTCACTCTACTTTTATGTCTTCAGTTGCTCTATAGCTTCTGCTCTGATGTCTTGAACTGATCTGAAATACTGCACTTTCACAGTCATTTTGAATTTGGGCAAACACTTGAAGTCACATGATGTGAGACCCATGCATCAGGTGCATTAGGACACACTGTGGTGTTTTCATGAGTTTGTTTTTCCTTGTGATGTGCTCAGTCATGCCATTCATTGTATGTTTGATCATATTTTGTAAAGACCCAAAAGAAGAATTTCAGAACTACTTCCAAAAATGAGAAGAATGACAGACTAAGTGTGCTTCAACACAGGGTATTTTGAAAGAAATTAGTGACAATAGGTCTTTTACTGTAGTCAACTTTTTAAATTTCAATATTCACTGTATATTTTGGTCACATCTCTCACACAGTCCAAAGCCCAAGCTGACAATGAATATTGGTAGAGAATATTGTCACTGTAAAGTTAAATGAGTTTAAACTTAGAAGGTTGAAGTCTTTCCTGCATTTCTTACTTCTGTTCCCCCATGATATTCTCCCTTTGGATCAGTTACATCCTGGAAGGTAGATGAACACCTGCCATGTCCAGGGCAGCCAGGGGAGCTGGCCCCACAGGAAACTGATCTCCCTTCCCTGCTGAGTTTCAACACAAACCCCAGAAGGGATGCCATCGCTCTAGTTTTGTCACCCTCAAGCCTGAAACAACTTCAGTGTTACCAGAGAAAAGAAATATTCCCATTAGCTAGACCAGGGTCTGCCCTCCTCGGAAGCAGGTTCGATTCATCTGACCCCACTCTGAGGTCTTCTCAGAGGCCGCGTGAGTGATATGAGTTATAGAAGAGTGAAGGTATGCTGACAGGCAAACCACAAGGATTACCCACGGAAAGGATCTACATTTTGAGTTTTTGTTTTGTTTTTTTAGCAAGAGAAGACTTTAAGATATTACACTCACTTTAGAGGTTGACAGAGTAGAGTACAATTAATTTCTGGAATCATCTGGCACAAGTGATGCTGGGATTTCCCATTATTCCTGACACTGTATGATATGCGCCCCTTTTCACTCTTAGGCAGTGAGAAGGAGCTAAGAATTTGTCAAGCAAAGCATCCTTAACTGGAGGAAGTCAAGCTCTGCTCCGGAAGCAAAGCCACGCCTTCATCTTTAGTTCTAGCCAATTACCAGAGAGCAAACCCCCCAGACAACAGGTGGGTGTTTACGTGGTTGTGGTCCAGCCTCTGGCTGGGCTGCTTTGACGTTCTCAAACCAACTCCTCGGCGGGGTGACCAGCTCCACCAGGATTCAGTTGCCATGCAACTGCGTGGTATTTCTCCACAATGCTGCCTTTCCTATTATTACAGAGCGAGGAGCTTTTATAGTCATAATAATACCTTCTACTCGTGCCAGGCCTTTTACATAAGAAGAACGCAATAGGGTGAATAGAGTTGCTCTTTATGTAAGTCTTTTCACTTAGCACTAAAAATACTCATGCTTCTAATTTAGCTATGTGGCAGCCATCTTCTCCTAGTTAAAATATACAATGGATATTTTGGTAGGAGGTGATGTAAAGGATTACTCATAGGCTTTAAAATGTGAAAGATATTTAAGTAGACATGACAGAGACGTCAGCATTAGAAAGACTTTGGGTGTCATGTTTGGGATGGTCCTACTCCCACAAACCTTTGGAGGATGTCTTCAATGTGGCTACCTTAAAGAGATGTGATTGGTTCTGCTTTTTGTACAGAATGAGGCGGCCAATTGAAAAAGGAATGGGTTAGTCTCTAAAGAGTCATGGGGTGGCCTCAGGTCATAAATAAGGAGCCAGAAAAAGGTGTTCAGTGTCATTTTGCTGTAGTATTTATTCAGCCTTTGCTACATAAAATTATTCTACGTTTCTGATGTCTTACTTTTCATCCAGTGAGTAGTTAGTTACTCAACTGGCAGGAAGTGACACATTCTTTTGAATCTCTTAATATGTAGTTTTCAGAAATTCACATTATTATTGAGGAAGTAATATTCTTTCTAAGAGTAAATAAGTTGTCAGATTCTCTGAACAACACATTCATTAACTTTTTAAATAAAATTACCACACTACAGTGGAAAAAGTCAAAAGAAAGCTGATTTGGTCTTAATTTTAATTAGCCAGTTCATTGTATTTGGGAAGAGTTTGGAAGTAAAAGCTTAATTTGTAGTAACAATTTATGATTTTTAAAATGATGTAAAATTTCTTTGCCTTTTAGGAACTATCCCTTTGTTCCTTCTCTCTTTCTTCTCAGGTTCTGAAGATCTGTCAGTACAAAATTACTGTGTTTTTGTTCTTATCATATTCTCACTATTGAGTGTCAGTTTCCCTTAATGTTCACAGTGCTCTTGTTTCTTTTGATAGCATTCTTAAAATTCCTATGCTCATGTCTTGCCTGGTTAAGGCAACTTCTTAAGTCTTTCTTGTAGCTAAGTTTGGCCATGAGTCTAAATTCTTCCTGGTAGGGTTTCAGCAGTGTGACTCATGCATTTTTGGGGTTCTACTTTCTCCCTTCGCTCCTGAACTTAGCAAGTGCACAGTTTCTGTCTATGGTGAGGACAATGAGCTATGTACCCCTTCAGCTTTTGTTAATCATTTTTATTGCCATATAAAGAAATCCATTTCTTATTTAAAGAAAGCAAATCAAGGTGCAGCAAAGCAAAAGATGGGGAGGTAAAAAGAAAGTGGGGCAGAAACAGGGAGAGGTAGAGAGAGAAGGCAGAGGAAAGAGGGGAGGAGAGAGAGTGAGAGAAAGGGAGACAGAGAAATAGAGACAGATACAGAGAGAGTGAGAGAGATACACACAGAGAATGTGACTTTTCTTTTGGCATTTAAACTTTGAATTTAGATCTTGCTGTCTTTAGGCTTTGGGGCTCATCTGTATGCAGCCCTATTATGATTGCTTTTCAAATCTTCTGTGAGAAGAGTCTACTGTAGTCTTTTTCCACAGCTCCTCTTTTGAAGTTAGTTCAAATCGAGTTTTTATCATAAGAATCATATCATAACGATGCATGTGCATCCATGTTCATAGCAGCCCAGTGTGTGATAGCTAAATCCTGGAAACAACCCAAATACCCATTAACTGAAGAGTGCATAAACAAGACGTATTGTTTTTAATAAAATGGAGTGTTATTCTGCCATAAAGAATGACAAGTTTAAGTCATTTATACTCAAATGCTTGTACCTTGAGGACATACTCATGAGTGAAATAAATGGGTCATAGATGTGTAAATGCTATATCTTTTCTCTGGTATAAGAATATGGAGATGTAAATGAGTTCTAGAATGTATGATAGATATTATGAAATGGAAAATATTCAAAGGAAAAAGGGTAGATAAGTAATGAGAGGAAATAAAAAATATGATGTTAAGAAAAAAGAGAGCATATGGATAGGGGGGTGGGAGGGTTATAGGTTGGGTAGGGGAGTGAGTAAAAATGAGAATTAACTCTTGTCATTTACTCATGCAGATTCTCAATAATGAGTGTGATCATGATGTTTATACAAAAAGTACCAATAAAGGATTCAATTTAAAAAAAGAATTCTGAATTCCAAAACTAAATGCAGAAAAAAGAGGCCCCATATTCCTATGGAGTTGCCACTCTGCCTCATGACTGAGTGAAAATCTTCTCAGATCTTCAGTGTGACATGAGATGAAAACTAGTGAAAAGAATTTAGTGAACACTGGGAAGTTAAAATTATTTCATTATTTTCTATGTTTTCCTCTACATGAAGACAGCAACATGCTTAGGATCTACTTTATATATGTTTCCTGCAGAGAAAAACATTTCAATCAATCTAGTATTTCATGTGGTCATTTAAATTATTAGTTGCATGGAATTGTTATTTACAAATTTCAGATGTAGGACTTGAGTATAAAGAGCATGCTGTTATTTTTCAAGGGCTAAGACACAACCTATAAAAATGTAAATGCAGTTCTGAGAGCAAAAATATGTCCATATGCCACAAATTAAGATAGTTGGATAACAAGTCCAAGATATGGTAATTAACTGTACATGACTTTTAGATGTTATCATATATATTTTGAAAGTGTAAGTATTTAGGACCATTCACACTTCACAAATGTCTCCAAATTAAAATAGGCTTATGTTCATTCCATGTGCTGTTTTTTCGTTGGGCTTTATTATATTAAACTGATGTTTGCATGTTTTTTTCATAAAAATAGATGGAAGTTAATAATTATTGGTAATGCTGAATATTTATATGAGTGTTCATTCAAAATAAAGTTCACACTGAAATTAATTGTAATCACACTAGACGTTTATTCTGTGTCTGCTAATGGTGCAGTTATACTTTCCCGGTGTTAATTCTACATAATAAAATAAAACTTTGAATACCTATTTCAAATCTCATTAATGAGAATATTAATTTGCAATTATAGAGTACATCAACTTTGAGGACTTTGTGTATTTATCTATTGTCTATCTCTGTACTTATACTTTTTAAATAAATTGAGTTTATTGGCACATTTTGAGAATACATTATGTTCACATTTCTCATTGGCAATTTGTACCTATACATAATACATCTTGATTTTAATTTTTTCTCATTCTCCTGCCCTCCCCTTTAATCCACCCATCCCTATATATATGTATGTTTTCTTTCCATTTTTGCCTTTTGCCATCAATTTTTTTCTTTCCCTTCTTTGGTTTCCCCTGCCCCCACCCAGTTACCATTTTCCTTTGAACATTTTCTTCTGATTTCCCAATACCTGTCATACCTTTTGGATCTCATTTATACCTTCAGTTTCTCACAACATAAAAAGGGTACAATATTTACATATGTGTGCTATTTATTTCACTTATGAGTGAGATGCATCCATTTAGTTATAAATGTCTCTAATTTATCATTTTTTATGGCGGAGTAGTATTCCATTTGATTAAAAAAATAAAACAGATCTTCTTTATCCAATCTAGTTGATGGATATTTGGACTGAGTCTAAGATTTATCAATCGAAAACCGGAGCTGCTCTAAATATGGGTGCACATATATCATGTGATATGTTACTTTTCATTCTCTCACGAGTATACCTAGCAAAGAAATAGCAGGGTCAAATGGGACCTCTAATACTAGTGTTTTTTTTTTTTAATTCAAATCTTAATTGGTACATTATGAATACATATCATAATCACATTCAACATTGAGAGTTTGTACCAGAATATGACATGACTCGATTCTCATTTTTCCCCTTCCCCCCACCCTGCAATCCCCACCCCCATATACATAAGCTTTGTTTCCTTTTTTTCTTTATTGCTGTCACATTCTTTTTTTTTTTTTTTTAGGTTTTTTTTTTGAGACAGTGTCTCACTTTGTGGTTCAGGCTGGCCCTGAGCTCAGCCTCAAACTCACATCACAGCAATCCTCCTGCCTCTGCCTCCCGAGTGCTGGGATTACAGGCGTGAGCCACCACGCCCGGCTGCTGTCACATTCTTTTCCCCCTCAATATTTATTCCTACACCCTCTTTCCTTTCAAATATTTTCTATTTAATGATATCAACTATATATGCTAGAATTCATTTACATCTTCATTTTCTCATAACAATGAAAAGATATGATATTTACACATCTGCGACCTATTTATTTCACTTATGAAGATGTCCTCAAGGTACAACCATTAGAGTATGAATGACTCAATCTTATCATTTTAATTGTACTTATATTTTTTTATATTGCACTTAAACATTTACTGAACATGGATCTTTTCCAAGGTGTGCACTGATAGTATTCTGTTATGACTCTGGCTTGGAGTCAGGGGAGAGGGAGTTGAATATAATTCAACATGTTATGTCTACAAAGAGGAACTCAAGAGAAGCAGAGGTCTGAGCAATTTATGTCACCTCCTATCAATTACATACAATTTGCAGTGAGCTGTACACGACATGGAAGCCCAGGTGCTTACTTCTAGAAATAAAGTTGAAGCAGAACATTGCTTTCTAGATGAAGAGCTAGAAGTATGGTGCCTTCTGCTCCAGCTGTCTGTCTCCAGCCTGCCTTTAAGGGTCAAAACACCAAACAGAGACAGAACACTAGGTCCTGGCCACAGATCTATCACTGAAGGTCTTCACAAGACCTTTTTCTGGCCTTTTTTCTCTTTTTATGAAGTTAGTTGAAATTTAATTTTACATATCTTCTTTATGTTTGTAATTTAATGCTGTATGGTTTCCTTGTAATAATTTTGATAGGGTGGTGTTTGGTTTTAGATAAAGTCATTTATAGCTCCTGTTTTATTACAGGAATGGAAACCTGGGTTTATTGAAATGACTCACACAAGCACTGTATATAAGTGAAAGCTGTCAGAAGTCGGCAGGTTTAAGGAAAATGAACTGTTCAACTGTAAAATGAATGGAATATGAGCTCTTCTCTTTGAGTACTGTGATCTTCACACTCAGTTCAAAACCTTTTCCCCAAATACCTGGGTAGAATCATTCCCAGAAATTGGTTTGAATTCCTGTTGATTTTGTGCCTCTATCAGTTAAGCTATTTAATGTTGTGCTTGATGGGCATGATTTCAAATGTACAGTTAAGAGAAGAAGGAGGTGAAAGAGACAGGCAAAGAGAAGGGAAAGGAGAGGGAGAAGGAAAGGGGAAGAGGAGGAAGGGGAGGGGAGAAGGAAAAACAAAGAAAAAGAAGGGAAGAAAAGAGAAAAGAGAGGGAGGGAGGGAATGAACGAGGAAAAGATCTGATTTCTCGATTACATATTTTATCAGGAAGTGATATTTGTTGACTGCCTACAGACTGTAGTTCCTAAGCTAGGGAGTCATTGCATATGTAAGTCTCAAGACGGTTTGCCCTTCCCAAATCAGCTTTTCTGTATGATTACATCCAGAGATTTTGCCTGCATGTCTTGATCCTGTGTACTCCCTTCTGATTTTATCACTGGGCTCTGAAACTGAGTCAAATGCTACCTGAGCTTTGAAAGCAACTGACTGGCTTTCATCCCTGACATTCTTCTAAAGCTAGCATTCTTCTAAGGCATAGCTTCTCTGTATTTGGATCGCTTGAAATTCTGTTCCACATTCATTTATCTCAGGCACAAAAGTGGAAAAATAAAATGTAAAAAGCATTTTCAAAAATAGAGTTTTCATTACTACTAGTTAACAAACTGGGTCACCTTTGTGTCATTTCTATCATTTGATCGGGACTGCTGTCTTGATACTTACATAGCCCTGATGAGGATAATGAGGGGATTATAAACACAAATTTTGTTTTTATTGTCAGTGATTTGTCTACAAGTAGAACAATCATTGAAATAGTGGATAACTGAAAAGGTGGAACTTATTTCAGTATAAACGCAAATTGTTTGGAGTGGCTATTGAATAATACTGTGGCAAAGACACAGCTTGAGGAAAAGAAGAGAATTCCAAAAACTACTGTGATTCCCATAGGGCAGTGGTTTGGTGCAAGGGACTTGTCCCGGGGCTCAAAAGTCACCTGTGTGACTCAGCCCTGGGGCTGCCTGTCTGAATCAGTCCACAGAATCCTGCATGGCCCCCCATACCAGGGGCCGAAATACGTTCAGTCCCAACACAGTGTGGTCAGTGTGTTAGAAATAAGCCTGAACCTCCTTACTTTTTAAGCTCACACAACTAATGATTAAGGGCTGAGTTGTAAATAAAATCCACGTGAATCTGGTGTTAGTGGCAACTGGGTAGGATGAAGCGGCAGGGAAGGTGGAAGGCCAGGAAGAAGTTTGGAGGGAGTACAAACGAACTGAAACTCCAGAACACTTTAAAGTCTAAATCATTGCCAAGCCAGCTAGAGTCAGAAGAACATAGGGACATATAGGAATGATAATCTTAAAGTTTTGGAATGTTTTGTGATCTCAGTATTTGACAGCCTGTAGATACCGCATACCTCCCTTGAGAGATCCATTTCCCTTAGCCTTCAGCTACCTTCGCATTCTCTCAACTCCATTTTGATTCACCAAATAAGCTAAGGAAATAGACTAGGAGCAGAACACATCATAAGCTCCAGCTTTCATTGGTTTCTTCCACTCTTCTTTCTAATTACTGACAGCTATTTCCAAATACTCGTTAACTCTGTGTGGGGTTAAATAAGATTGTAATGTCCTAGTTTGGATGAGCCAGGCTGTAGCATTTGACATGACAGAAGCTGACAGAGGAGCAAGACTCAGCTCAGGATCAAGCACAAGGGCCTCAGAAATCCAACCTGCCCTCCTGAAGGACATCATTGCCTGAACACTTCTAAAATAGTTTCATCAGAAAGCTTGTGTTTCTACCTGCCACTGGCTCTTTTTGTAATTTTCTCCCAAACATTATGATCAATATACTCAAACTTACTTGTGAAGTTTTATCTCTCTATTGTAGCTATTGCAACTCAGTAACACACTGAGAACATTCCCATTCTCTAAATCCTCCTAACTCAGACTTCCTACTCTTTCAAAACATAAAAATCCACAGATTCTCGTGGAATTTTGTGAAGATAAAATTTTACATTCCTCTCCAAATTACTATATACAATTTTAATAAAAATATTATATCCTTATTGGAATAAAACCAAGGAACTCATTAGAAAAATTCTATCACCCAGATATAAATGAAATTGTGCTCTTTTTCTGGGCTAGGTAGTTTCCTTTGCATGCGGTCATTGTGGATTTCAGATAAATCGCTTTAGCTCTACATCCTCCAATATTCTAATTTGTAAAATTAAAAGAATTAGAGTGTGAGTGTCAGGAGATTGGTGAAGCAGCTAAATGATGGTTACACAAATAAATTATGCAGTAAATATTGTTTATGTGCTTACTGTTTTTATTATGATGAATATAATGTTTTACATAATTACTGTTCTACATCATGTTAAGTTCCTTTTACATAATCCAGTCATTTGATAAATATTTTTTCTGGTAGTGGGGATTGAACCTAGAACCTTCCATTTGCCAGGCAGGCATATGCCATTGAGTTAAATCCCTGAATGTTTTTGATAAATTTTAATTCAGTATGTCTTATTTGTAAGTTATTGATCTCTGTGCTGGGATGCAAAGATGAAAGAGTACTTGTAAGATATCTATTCTTATGTGACTTGCACCCTTGTAGGAAGAAACTAATAAAATCAAAACAGTAGTGAAATATATATTCAATATACGTACACGTGTGTGTGTGTATTTGTGTGTGTGTATGTGTGTGTGTGTGTGAAGTAGATAAAAACACACATGGTAATGAGTATTCACAAAGAAGTCAGCCTGGGTGATTACTTCTTAGGTGTGGTATCATGAAGAAAGTTTGGAAGAATGGTAGAGGGCCAGGTGTGAGAGGCCTGGACCATTCGGACATCAGAAGAAAGGAGAGTCAGCAAAGGACACCTAGGGAAGGACTTTGACATAGGAGGAAAAGTTAAGAGCATCGCGTCACGTAGGAGGAGAGAAAGCAGCGTTCTGTGAGGACCATGGCAGGAGAGGCTTGGCGAAGGGACCCAGTGAGTGACTCGGAAGAGGCATAGTCGCTGTGCGTTATCTCTCCAAATGGTGCTTCGGGTCACTGTTTTTCCACCTGTCATTCAGATGAGCTAACGTTTACTAAGAGTTAACTGCTAGACAGTTTTTAAGACGAAGGACTAATTTAATCTCTATAACAAGTTTGCGACTTTGCATAAATTCTTCTTATAATCATTTCTGAGCTCGCTAGCCGCTGGCAGGGAGAGGGCATCCATTTGACCTGTTGCCACACAGGCAGCAAGGAGGTGAGCAGCACGCACGGTTGGCGGGTCCTTCTCAGAGCGAGCACTCTGCTCTCCGTCCAGGAGTCCCCGTTCAGACGGAAGACTGTGGACGTGTACGATGATTTTCATAGCACAGAAACTTTTCAGTCCTTGCCTTGGGAAGGGTACAAAGTCCTTCAAGTTCTTTTCTGTTATAAAGTATGAAGAGCATCAAACACATTGCACTGCACACAGAGTGGCCCTGAAGTATAAGTGATATTTCAAAGACTGAGCTTGTTAAAAAAAATTGAAATTTGATTAGAGTTCTGCACATTTAGTTGAATACATTTGCACAACCATCCATTTGTTCTCATGCATAATAGCAGAGACCATTAGGAAAGCTAAGATCCATTCGTGACTTCTACTTGTGCTTTATTACTGTTAAAGGTAAATATCGTCTCCTGTATTTATTTGCATTTCAATTTGCTATTTCATGAATGACCTGTTCTTGTTGTTTATTCTTGCTCAATAATCTGGTGGATATTTTTTGCTTCTTTATAAAAGTTTTTTTCCCTTTTAATAATGTAGGAAAATGTAATTGCTTAGCTCTCATTTATATTACAATGCAAATATTTTTGAGCTTGGGTTTAAATGCTAGGTATATTTTCTTTTCAGTTTAGATATCTTGCATTTTAGGTGCTTAATTTCTTGGTTTTCATTTAATTATCTCTTAAAGTAATGCTTTCTTTACATAAACCACATCTCCTTCAAGATCATATTAGATTCTTCAGAAAGAAATTAAACTGCTGATTTTATGTATAAATGTTTGACAAGTCCAGCCAGAGATTAATTGTGTGATACAATAGCCACTGTTCACAAATGGATTTTTCCATTTGAATTCATTCACATAAAATAAAAGTCAAACTTCAGCCCCTCACTTACACCGCCCATCATGAACATGCAGAATAACCACGTGTCAGCAACAGCTCTGCTCTCCTAGCTTCTGGATACACACTCTTCATTGTCACAGGGAAGTTTTGAGCATTGCTTCTTACATATCCGTAGGCAGTTCAGCCACATATATTAAGTAGTAGGTCCTGACTTAAGGATTTTACAGACTACACGTCTGTGTCCTTCCAAAAGTCTTCTGTTGAAACCCCATTGTCCGGTGTGAGACATTTGGGAGGGACTATTTGCTAAGTGATTGGCCTGTGAAGGTGGAGCCTCATGGTGGGATTACTCCCTTTAGGAGAAGGGACATAAGAGAGTCCCCTTGTTCTTCCTTGTCTCTGTCATCTAAGTAAGAAACTATGAGGAGACCTAGCACTAAACCGGGCCATGGAGCACCCTGACCTTGGGCTTTCACCCTTCATACTGTGACCAACACATTTCTGAGGTTTAAGCCACTCAGCGATGTCTTGCTATGGTGCCCAGACTAAGACAGACTGCAAAGGGCCCCAGGCTTCTCTGTGTATTAACAACCCCTGGATAAGTCTTGGTGCTTGTGTGTACATTCTTCTGTATGTTTAACCTCACTACTTATTGATATGTGTATTTATCATGTGCTAAATACACACAGATACTTGGAATCTTTGACCTCTCCTATTGATTTACAGTTATGTTCTGTGTTACAGTGCAGTGAAATCAATGTAGCTTTGATATCTTAATATTTAGTTAGCGGCACATGTGCCAATAGTTTTTCAAATTCCTTCAATGTCAAATGTATTTAAATTGGAGTTAGATCATCTACAATGAACATAGTAAAAAATAACTACTCCAAAACTGATTCTTTGTATTGCAGAAAAAGGAATTGCTCTCTTTCCCAAAATTTTCTTTCATGGTTTTTTCTGAACTAAATGTTTGCATTGCCACAAATCCCATATGCTGAACCCCCAACCCTAAAAGTGAGGTTTTAGGGGTGGGGTTGGACTAATAATTAGTTATATGACGTCAGTGTACTGAGGCCTCTTTGATTGGATTGGCCTTTTTGTAGGAGGCAGGAGACAAACCAGATCTGTCTCTCTCTCCCTGTCTCTGTCTCTGTGTGCCTCTTTCTGTCTGTCTCTCTCAGTCTGTCTTTTTCCTCCTCCCTCTCATCTTTCCCTTCTCAGCCATTACTAGAAAGCACACCTTGCAAGGTAGGAAGAGAATTCTCAGCTATAACCAAGTCTATCAGCACTTTAATCCTGGACTTCTCAGAATCCAGGATTTTAAGCTATACAGTCTGTGGTCTTTTGTTACACACCTCTGAAATGAGACATCATTTCAAAATACTTTTATGATCTTTTTCCCTAAATAAGATCCTTGTATTGTGTCTTCATGTGATCTTTCTTATAGAATTGTTTTAATTTATAGTCAATTTCAAACTAATGACTTTGCATTTTTCAGGTAGAAAAGTAGTAGAACCCTTTTGAAAGGATTTTTCCTTGCAAGTGCTTGGGTTGGAAATGGACTGTGTGTACTTTTAAATCTTTATCCCTAATTCTATTTTTAAATACAAATTTTATGTTCATAAGGTAGATATTTTTCACTTTCTATTTGTACAGGCATTCCACAGACTGAGATCTGAATTAGCACATTAATTCCACACACTCGTAGAGTTGGGTTGATGTGATCCCTGTGCTGGGACCCTGGGAGCAGAGAAGAGAGAATTCCATTCCTAAGAAGTCTCACACAGGCACATAGGAAGCATAATATTCAGGTTTTGTATAAAAACAACTTATAATTTTATTTTTAAGTTCTAGTTCTCTGGACTTGAGTAGATATCACCCACTCAAAGAAAAGAGAGAACTGGTTATTGTAATGGTGTCTGATTCAATGCACATGTAGATCTCCTTTTAGGCATACTGTGTTCCTTTCCAAGGATAATATACTGTTTTTGAAATCTTCATCGCCAAATATCTGTTGCACAACACAAAAAAGGGGGATCTGGATCTGTCACAAGTTTCCTGCAATGAAAATATTGGATTTCTTTCTAGTGTCCTCCCCTAGCACTATCAGTGTAGTTATTGTGTACATTATGAACTTGAAGAGTTCATTAATTAAATTAATTAAAATAAGAGTCTTATTTTTGTTCATCACCAAACACTCTGAATTCTGGAATACCCATTATGCACTTGCTGCCCCATGACTTCTAAGTCATATGTATTGCTTCCACTGACATCTGTGTTCTTATAGGCAGAGCTCAAGAGGGGCACACGACTCTCATTCTTCCAAGACTCTCATTTCTTGCTGTTACCAGAATGCTGAGAAACCCTGACTGGGCAGGGAGAAGATCAGCTACTTCACCAGGGGAATTAGTTCATCATTCCAGAACAGTCACCTCCTTCATCTAAATATAGAATGAATAATGGATAGTTTATAAATGATGAAAAAATCCAGAAAGGCTTTGTTCTAAATTATGACATGGATTTAGACAGTACTCTCCTGATGGATTTTAATAAATCCTTTAAAATTAGGCAGCTGGTTGCCTCTATGTTAATTTTTGTGTTATTCTTTCACATTTGAATCACTTTTATGCAAAAAGTACTTTTGACCATGGGGCCAAATTTTAAAATAAGAAATATATTCAAAGCTCTGGCCCTTTGTCTGGGTTTGAGTTCACTGAAGGGACGTCTTCATTCCCATGGCATCCACTCTCTCTGTTAGAATAAAAGAAAAAGACACATTTCACCCCAATATAAGAGCTTTGAAAGACATATCAATTCAAGAAGCACACACCTTTCTACAGATAACAGAGAAATACATGCATTTTTAAAATAATTTACAAGAAATAAACCACTGTGTATCTCTTATTTGAGTGCTTGAAGTTTCTGTATTCTTCAGTTCTTACTATAAGAATTTTCAATTTCATTTTTGTCCAAAGCATTTTACTCTGGGTACTAATGAAATGAGTAGAAGAAATTTTTGTCTTTAGTTCTAAGATTATGCGGATGAGTACACAATGCTCCCTTTTTGTTCATATTGCTTCATTCAACAGGCTCTGAGAAATAATCCTGGACACAAATCTCCAAAGGTGCCATGAACTCCTGTACAGAGATACATCTCCAGGGAAGAAGCTGCCCAATTAGCAGACACTGAAGCCTAGAATGAAGAGAGCAGAGGATTGAGAAGTTAAGGTGGGTGTAATGTAATGACTCCCAAAGAGGAAAATGAAGAAGAGAAGAAAGAAATGGAGGGAGGGAGGCAGGGAAGAAATAGTAAAGGAAGGAGAAGGATGAGCAGGTGATACCATATTGTTTCTTAAAGTTGTAAATGTTCAATTTGAAAGACTGTTATAAATGTGTTCTCTATTATCTTGGGATAGAAGCCTTATCTGTTGTGGAATTTTTAGGTTAGAATGGAAGATTCTTTTTACACTGGGAAGCTATCCATCAGTCTTTTGTCTGTATTTGAATGACTTTGGTGTGTAGGTCAAGGTGACAGAGAATCAGAGTGCAGGCCAGTGTTGATGGGGCTTGCACAGCACCCAGTGAACTTGGTCCCAATCCTGCTCAGCCAATGAGCATGAGGCTAGTAATGAGTCACTTCATCTACTTGTGCATTGTTTTCTCATTAGTAAAATTAAGCTCCACGTGTGTTGGCTCAAGGTCTCTGTAGTTTACAGTATTGCTGCCCAAACCTGGTAAAATCATTAGTCATGATAAAGACTTTCCATACCATAAAGTATCTTTCATGCAATTTTCCTATGAAGAACCTTTGTCACCTTTGGCTGTGTGCCGAAAGACAGCTTTTAGGAAAATATCTGAACTGAATGTAATGATATATTAGCACAGCTCCTAATCACAGTGGGGCGGTGGTGCTAGACTCTAATGGTGCTCCAGGAAGTTTCTTGGAATGTGCTCGGGTTTTTGGACCTACATGAGACAAAGACAGAGCAAGGCAAAGGAGACAGAGACAGACAGTAGACAGAGTAGGAGAAGGGAAGTAAGAGTAAATTGGAGAGAGTAAGTGGTGTGCACTTTTGTGGTTCCCAAGTAGAGTCCCTTACCTCTTGTTTGTCTAATCTTTCAGAGAACTTATTTTTAACATTAAACAATAATCCTCTTTTTTTTTTAAGGTTTTTTGAGACAGGGTCTCACTTTGTGGTTCAGGCTGGCCCTGAGCTCAGCCTCCAACTCACATCACAGCAATTCTCCTGCCTCTGCCTCCCCAGTGCCGGGATTACAGGTGTGAGCCACCATGCCCGGCACTGTGGTATGTGGTACTGGTTGCTGCTGGGGTGAGTCTCCACACCCAGTATTGTTATGTGGTTACTGGGGATCGAACTCGGGCCCTTCCTCTTGGAAGACAGGCGCTGGAACCACTGAGCTATATCCCTGGCCCAAGAAATAATCCTCTTGTACCCCAAAAGAAGAGGCTTGAAGGCCAGAAAGGAGAGGATGAACTTTACGAACACTATTTACAACATACACAATCAGAAGGCCTATGGTAGTGCAACATGGTGATTTTTATCTTTCCATGGATTAAAAAAATGAAATATGAAATCATAGCCTAGTGTCAGACAGCATTTAAGAATGAAGAAGTTGAATTTAAATTATTATTTTACAGCCAGGAAATGCATAAAAAATTGTTTTACCTACAGAACACACTTCTTTAGGAAATTATTTATGAATCTAGTTGTTTATCTAATGGGAAAATAAGCCTGTAGTGAAGGTCATTTATAACAAGGTTTATTGGCAGAAAAAGTGGTGCAAAAATTCTAGAGATCACGAATTAATAATAAACACATTCTCACTCTCAGCACTGTTATTTTACTCCAATAAAGGAGAAACCTACTGTTTTTACAATATTAGAAAATAAAAATATCTTACATTGTACTATTTACACCAGGGTAGGTAAAGAATTAGTACTTAATAGACATATATATATGTCTATTAAGTATTAATTATATATATATACACACACACATGCTCTGCTCACACAAGTATATCTGTATATTTTTGTGTATGTTCAAACTCACATATATACACATATATGTTGTGACATATTAAATATATGTACATGTTCAGCAAGATATTGAAGAGTCTGTAGAAAAAATAAAAGAATAAGTAATTTCAGCAGTGGGTCTATAGGAGTAATGAGACAGGTGGAATAATTATTTCAAGTATAATTTTTGCTAAGAAGTCTACCCTCCAAGACCTTTGTTCAACGTACATGTGTGCTGTGCCTGTTCCTTCCAAACTGACTAGTTTTGTTCTCATGCCACGGGAGCAGGTGGCATGAAGCTGCTTCGACGAGGTTAAAAGGCTCCTCCCCTCTTTCCCCAAGCAGCAGCCTGAAGTACGTCAGCAGTAATTGTGTGCGTGGCTGGGCTGTGCGGGGAGGGAGAAGGCAAAATTGCTATCAGATGAGGATATCAAACTGAGATCCGGATGTTCCTTTCAAGTTGTTGCTCATTTTTAGTGGTCTCACCAGAGCGGAAGAGCTTATAGCTTAAGCATCCCCTGTATCAGGAATAGTCATTCTTTATGGATTCATATTTTTCTACTCCAGAAAGACTAACCCGGTGCTATAGTGGATATAGATGACGGTGTTTCTTTACCTTTTTTTCATTTTATTATTCACCGATCGAAGTTCAGCTCAGTTGGGTAGAAGAGAGGGGTTCTGTCACCTAGAGGTGAAACCTTTAATGAAGATGGGAGTCCCCGGGGGGAAGTCCAAACCCAAAGTAGAACTACGCTGCTTTCAGATTTCTTTCCATTTCTTCTGCTGAATCTTCTCCCTTTTCCAATGGGCCCAGGGAGCAGGAACTCTCCAAGGTGCTAGGATGCTGGCCACTCTGCCGTTCAGCGCGGACGGACGGCAAGAACAGAAGAGAGAGATTACTGCTTATTTCAGAAGGTAGGTTCTTTGTTTCAGAATCCCTGATTAATCAGCAGCAGCAGCAACAGACTAAGGCAGCTGGGGAGGAGAGGGAGAAGCAGGAAGGGAGGGAGTCGGGGCAGGGAGGAGGGAGTGGAGCGCGAAAGAGAAAGAGAGAGAGGGAGAGAGAGAGAGAGAAAGGAAGAGAGAGAGAGCTGGTTGTCACGGGGGAGGACGATGCCACAAGCTAGGCTGCTCTAAACCTTCTGTACGTAAGTGGCAAGGAAAAAAAAGCAGCTTTGGGGATGAAAGGAGACATTTAAGAGAAGACGTGTCTTTTTTTGTTGTTGTTGTTTCCATTTATTTTATTTATTTTTTATTCCACAGAATATAATCCAATGAGGTACCCTAGCCAGCCCGGTGATTGCTTCGGGTCTCGTAATCATCTGTGTGGCAAAGTAGGCAAAATCATCCAATTTCTTCCCTGCTGGACCTGGAAGGAGAGGGGCTGTGTTTTCATCCCCACCCATTAGCTGTGCCCTCCTTTCTCCGATGTCGACCGAAGGAAGCGAGCACCTGTCCTCTGCCACTGCAGCCTCCTAGCAAACTTTAAAGGCCATTTTATCTGATAGGAGGAACATCAAGAATCCACTGATTTCTAGTGATGCAGAATCTGGGATTCGACCCTTTTCTCCTCCTCGTACAATGCACTTTAATTGAAGCAAAGCTGAGCTGAACTACAAGTCCGTTTCTCATGGTGCTGGATGACTCCTACAGAACTGCCCTGAGAGCGTCGTGAGCGAGCGAGGGATCGGGCAGACACAGTCACCTTCTGATTACTGCACTTAGCTCTCCCAGGGGACTTGCGTTTTGGTATGTATCTCATCTTTCCGATTCTCTAAGCATGCTGATTGAATCCAGCACACCAGAGATCGAGCAATCTGGTGAGAAAATGGGATGCATTTTTATAGTTACCGAGACTTAATGCTGAAGTTTGCATGTTTTATTAGGCTGAGAAGAAATAAAGCCACAGTGAAGGCATCCGGAGCTTGAGTGAGTCTCTGCCTATTTTTACTCCTTTGCCCACTGCGTTTCATTACCATGGAAACAGTTAAACTAGATTTTCATTAGTAAAATAAGCCACACTGAATTATTAACAGCATTGAAAATATTTTCCAGAGTATTAATTGCCATTCAAGTTGTGCATGCTGGGTATTTATCTACCATTCCATACCATACATATTTTATGACAGCCTCTTAATACATTTGTGTCAGCAAGTGAGAGCTCAATTTTGCAATCTTAGGAAAGATAGACATAGTACCACAAAAAAAGTCAAAGTACCAAACATATAGCAAGGCTGACATGGCCTCATCCTGCCTAATCAGACATAAACTTCTTTGAGAGACATGATATAATATTCACCAATATCTAGAAGGTTTCATTAGTCTCGTCACAATGAATATTTTCTGCAGAACTTTAGGTCGACTTATTTTGACTTGGGTTATATATGTGCTTTGTTGGGGTGTCTCCATCCTGACTTTTTCAATCATAAAAATAAATGTAGATGCTTCATATTTACATGAACTGTTACATTTGGTAATGTTGTATATTCAGATTGGGAAATCCTAGAGTTATTTAGGTATCCTAGAAACCTATTTTTTCTTAGTTAGAAAATAAGGGTAACTAACTGAAGATGGTATAGGATGTAGTTTTAGTCATTTTAAAATCTAACAATTTATAATCAAGTACTATGGAATAATTAATATAGAGCGAAAATGAAAATTAAGTCTTGTTCTAATTTTATAAATTTTAGACATTGCCTGCATTTTTTATGTATTGCCATGTCCTAATTGCACAAATTAAGAGGGAGATATGAGGCAGAGATGTAGAAATTATTGTGTTTTCCTGTGTAAAGTACAACACATCTTATCCAATTCAGCAAAGACAGGAACTCTGAGAAAATATTACCAAAACTTAGAAAATTGCTAAAATCAGACCTGATAAAAATGTTATTACTTCAGAAAAGACTAAAAGTCTAACAGCTTTAAACATCTGGAAAGTTTAGAAAAAGAAGGGTAAGGATTCCAGGAAGAGAAATATTGGCTATTGTTAGAAATAAATCAGTCATTGATTCTCAGCTCAATTAGATGGTTGTTCTGTAACTCCAGTCAGCAATTTATTATACTGACTGTATCTACTTTTCAAGTACTGCCTTGTAAGCATCTGGAACCAACTGGCCGATGGCTCCAACAAGTATCTCAGTCCCTAGCACTTTGGAGAGGCTATAATATTAGTCGAGATATGCATTCTTAGAAGATATTCACAAGAGCATTGTGACAATCTGGACGTTGGAGGAGATATCTGATTTCTTATGCTACCACACATAAATAATCTTTGCCCATTGTGCCAATTTGTGAGAAAGAGCCAGTGAAGGAAAACTCCCAGAAAAGTAATCTGCTTTCTGAGGAAAAAAGCAATCAGTGTCTTTGTAGTCCTTTCAGCAAGCTTCCTTGGTTGTAACTTCAACATTTCCCATTTTGGGTAAAACAGCTGCATTTTGATGACAGTGAGAATAAGAAAATGAGCGTGATCATTTGTGGGGTTGAGGATAAAATTTTAAGCATAATCAAAGTGGGATGCTAAGATAAATGTTTGACAGACTGTAAGATTCTATAAGGAAAACAAATTTGCTATGGTTTCTATGGATTCCAAATGATAGCCAGGCTACTGAGTTTGTAGATATAGTCCCACTACATGAAGTCATTAAATTTCAAAAGGTAATTGGTATAATTTTTACATATGTGAATGGAATTTGATTACAAAAAAAGTTACATTCCACACACAGTGAGGTGTGAGGATATTTAAGTGCAAACAAAAATACAAAAAGTGGGGGGTTTTATCCTGCTGGCCAATAACAAATAGTAATCAAAACTGCTCTGCAAAACTTTTATTGGATCAATTCTGCCTGGCAAAATATGACTTTGTCTTAGGGAGAGTACACTGGTTGGGGTGAGAAAAGAAATTAAATTTTAACAACACAAACTCTAATGAATTCTCTAATCATTAAAGCAATTGTGTTTGAGAACCTCGGAAATATATAAAGTCTAGAGGCTAGAAATATTTCCCACATACAAATAGAATTAAAAACGTAGATGTGAAATAAAATGAAAATGTTCATGTATTTTCTTGCGTATCTTACATTCTTCCTATTCATCACAAGTGGCATTGTAATTATTAATGGCCCCAAATAAATTTTGTTTTATTCTTCTGATAAGGTTACCTGACAGGGTTAACTATAGACTGAACTTTGGAAGTTTCCTGTGAAACTTCAGTCTCATAAGGTCCTTCTTGGAGCTTTTTATTCTTCTATCACTTAATAGAGGTGGTAAAATTCCAGATAAATGGAGTTGTAGCAACTTTATATCACAGAAAAAGCAGAACTGTAGAAAGAGAAGAGCTTCTCTTAAGATATTTTGGATAAACATTAGGAAGATGGAAGGAACTAGAACCCTTAAGGCTGGAGAGTTGTTACTCACAAGATTCTAGCTCATACTGCATCTGCATGTGGTAGCTGAAAGTACAAGGTCTATTGTGAACTCTGCCTGGCCAGTGAGGGGATGCATTCGTCTGAGCCCGGCCTTTCGGAACTGGAGCAGTTGATAGCAAAGTGCATGGAATTACGCTAATGGAGGAATTCATTGGGAATTATAAGCAAAAGGGAGTCAAGTGCTGAAATATAAATGAGAGGAAGTTGGCATGCTGCATATTTATCTGGCTCTTTTTGTACATCCTTTCTTCATCAGCAGCCTATAACTGATAAAAAGTCTTTTGTGTCATAGGGAACTCTATCTATCTTGAGGGTTGGTGCCATGTTAAATATCCTTTTGTAGTTGAGACTACACATAATTGATACTTTAATAAACAAACAATATATTACACATAAATGTATGATTTAATTAAATTCATTTGAATATATATATACACACATATGCCATATATATATATATATATATATATATGCCTTTATTTCTTAAATTTAATACTGAGTATTCTAGCTTGTCATAGCATCTTGTGTTCCTTAAATGGAAACTATAGTTACAGAAAGTAAAAAATAAATTTTTTATTTTATGTTCCTTGAATCTCATTTGGACACAATTAGTTTATGTTCCACATGTGCACATACAGGATGTTTCATAGCTGTGGAAGCAATTATAAAGAAAGATAATGGTACTTTAAGCCCTCAGTTCAGTATTGGTAAGAAAAGTGATAGCTTTGCACAAAAGAAAATAGTGAAGTGGTCAACTCAATGCAAAATTAAATATTTCATGTAGGGTGAAGCTTATGAGTTGACATTCGTGTACTCTGATGAAGTTAAATGCAATTTCAAATGTAGGGAAGTTTATCAACATTATACAAAATAATCTCTGTGAAGGGTGTGGTCAACAGGATACAATATAAACAACAAAGTGAAAGAAGAAAACCAAAGAATGCTTAACAAGTAGTCACCATTTATACTTAAGCCAGCCTCTGTAGATTTTATATGTTTGTTCACCATCCTACAGTTCTGTTCACAGTAAGCTAAACATTAAACAAAAGGAGTTTCTTGTGAATGCAGAATACAGCTGTGGAGAAAAGATATAACATGAAGATGTGCAGTGATGTGCAGAATGCGGAGAGATTCTGATGTGGTCACTTAGGTTTTTTCCCAGGAGGATCCCCTGACAGGAGCTAAAAATGTTGACCATGAATTCTAAGAAATACATATATGATATTGCATTACTTGGATTGGCACTGTACTTTGAATAAAACATTCCTGCCTTTAAAATAAAGACTAGATATTGTATCAGTTTTTAGCCATTGCTCCAGATGGTAGGTAGGTGGGGCTAAAATCTAACTTGCCTTGAGCGAACGTGGCTGCAGATATTCAGTGGTTCATTCAAGACTGAGGACTTCACATATCTCATTCCCTCTGGTGTCACTATCTCAGGCCTCAGTTAGTTGATGGAGTAATTAAAGATCTTGAGGTAGATTCTCATTTATTTATACATCTAAATGTGGTGTTTAGCAGAGCAGAATCCATTTGCTTCTTAAGAAGTATAGTCTAAAATAGCAGCTGAGCACCTGGGTGCTAAAGTTGAGTCTCTGTAAAACACTTACATACAGAAGCTGGTCAAGAACAGGAATTCACTACACTTGACACCCAACACTCAAACTATATCAGTCTTTGGTGGTATAGAACTGATTTGTGTTTAACATCTACCTTAGTTTTAAATACGTATTTCTGAAAGAAAAACAGATTTAGGGTCTTGTTTGTTGGTTCTCACTGCATGGAATAGTAGCAATGGATAGCTTGAGCTTCAGCCATCTTTAGTGGCGCTGTGAGCGTAATCACTATGAGTCAGCTAAGGTTCAGTTACCTGTGAGGGGCAGGGTGTAAAGGTTTAAGAGAAAGGGTGAGCTTCGTGGTCCATAGGTCCTGCTTCCCATATTGGCTAGATGTAGACAGTAGGAGTAATGGGTAACTGGTAGGTCAAGAAGCATTTGGTTGGTGGGAAAATGTATTAATTCCTATTTGTCCATTGGTACATGTGTGATTTAGCAAGTTTATCTATTCAAATATCCTGCTTATCTGTGTTTCAAAAATTATGTTGGTCTATGAATTATATTCCTACTAAATAAAACATTGTGGAAAATTAGGAATTAGGTAAAATATTAGATAGTAATATCACTGATAACAATAATCATGTCCTTGAATACTTCGACATGCATTTTCTTACTAGATTCTTAGAACACAGATCTGTTGCAACCACTTTTTTTGCAATGTGAAAAATAGAATTTACTGATGTCAATGAACTCACACGTCATAGACTCAGAAGCTCTTTAGTGTGATACGTGGGCCATGTTATGTAACTTCTCATTCTTGTCCACTTGGGCTGCCTCACCGCCTCCCCTCTACCGCACACTACGTTTACTTGAGGAGAAGCAAACAGAAAGAATGTGATGGTTAAACATCGACTGGGCTTTGGTTGATTTATTATTTATTTTTAACACAGTATCTTTCCATGTAGCCCAGGCTGTCCTTGCATTGGCAGTCCTCCTGTCTCAGCCTCCTGAGTGCCAGGATGATAGGTACCTGTGACCCTGCATGTTGCTCTGTCCATTTTGGGGGCCTGCATACAATTTTGCAAAGTGCTTCTTGTTTCCTCTTAAAAAGGATGAAAATAAAACGTGTATGAGCAACTCATGAAGTTCATCAGGACCTGTACCCTGATCAGACTGATTTCAGTTAATTATTGTTCACTTGTAGTACAGTGTGGACATGCAGAGCAACACAGATCTTCAGATTTGCATCTGAGTCGAAATAGTTGCTCAGTCAGTACTTGAACAAAATATTCACAGAAATATTACTTCTGCAGAATAAAGTTACTTTAGCATTTACATAAACATTAATTCCTTTTTCAAACTGAAATTTTACTAGATCTTGTTTGATTTTCATTTCAAAAATGTTCACCTCCATTTAAAAATTATATGACTGTTTTTAATATAAATATTTTGCATTATTTAAGAAGCCTGGATGGTTAAAAAAATACATATAAAGTTTACTGGTATTCACAGGTTCACAATTAACCTTATTCATCTATAGGATTATATAACTTTATAAAGTTATTGGTGTTATTTGGATTGGGAGAAAACTTCAGGGAAGAAAATTTTGGACAACAATGCCTTATACAATTGGGAAATATGTAGCCTTGCTGGAGGACAGAGTGGATGTTCTTGTCTTCAGTGTGAGGCATGATCTCAGGTGCCCTTGGACACTGGCTTGGGTCACTTAATTTTGGTAAACTGTTATACAGTCAGGTGGCTCTGTTTTTATCTTGACATCTCTAATACTGAAATCCTTGGTAGAAGTAAATTCCTGTTAATAGCAGTGTTTTATCTGTCTCCAGATTTGCAATTATTTGCCACAGTGATTCCATCTCCTTGTGTTTGTATACCACTTAAGCATTTCATCAGATGGGCTGATATTAAAATACAATTTAATTACCTTAGATAGTTGAAATAAAAAGGTCATTTCATCTCTAACCTACTAGGGCTTAAAAACAAACAAAACATAATACAAATTTAACATAACAAAAACTTTAAGGCTACAAATAACTCTATAGGCATCATTTGTGTGCACTTCTCTGATGAAGAAATTCTTTGATTCAAATAGGAATTGAGTGGCAGCAGAAGGGCTGATAACTTTGATGAGAAATAAAATTTCCATAGCTACAATCTAGCTTATGAAACATGATTATAGTTTAAAATACAGAAAGACACTGATACATAATAGAAAAAATGAAAATCTGGTATGCTTACACTAAATAGACTCATATTTGCAAAATACATTTGTAAGACTTGTAAAGAAGGTAAATGATGTTAGGTAACTTATAACTTTAACTGGGCAGCTTTTTCCTTTTGGAAATTGGTTTTGTTTTTACCACTTTATTCAGTTATATAAGTTTTTTAAAAGCTTTTTAACCTAAAAGAAAAAATACATAATTAATGTATCTTTGCTTCCATTTTATTATTTAAGGCACAATTTTACTACATATTTTCTGTAACTATTTGGAAATCTTTTTGAAACATGAAGATTTTCATACCCTCTTGTTTTTCCATCCATCCATCCATCCATCTGTCCACCTGTCCATCTGTCCTTCCACCCATCTATTTATATACACTCATTTAATATTTCTAAGACTGCCAATCTTTCTCTGGTAATTTTGTTATGACATTGGCTAACTTGAAAAGAATATTCTTGTTGATATCTATTCTAAATCTTTTCATCCGGACTTATTTCAATCATCATAGCAGCAGAAAATTGTTACTAATATTATTTTATAGAGGACAATAATATCTACTGGGTGAAAGGCCTATGTTTTCAATTTTGCTTTGTTTTGACTATTCGGTAATTTTCTCTATGGCTTATTTTTATACCTTTATGTAGTGATGATATTACAGGTTATGATTATTTTAATTACCAGACTCATCTGGATTAATTTGGTCCTGGTGATCTGCAACATTAAGTTTAAAGCACATTATAGAATAAAGCTGTTATCAGGGAACATTATGTAATATAAGAGACAGTCAAGGAAATTGTGTCTTATTAAAAATTACATTAGAAATATAACATTTTTATCTTAAAATCATTGCTGCTGCATTTGTACAAGTTTTTCAGGTGTATAAATTTTAATTACATTTTGAAGAAAACACATAAGATTTTTTCCAATGAATCTTTTTATTTGAAATTCCACAGAAATGTCTTTATGACAATGAAAAGTAAATGAAACTTAGATGTGATATATCTTACTGATGTAAGAACACGTTTCTGAGAAAATTGTGATTCATTACGTAAATTAAATGCTTGTCTTCACAGTTGTATTTTTCCATCCCTCCGCAGTGCACAGCCTGTGGTCTTCATTCGGTCAATGTTGCTTCTTTGGGGAGTATTTGATGTTCAGGTAGCTCTGATTTCTTGAAATACCGCAGGGTTTGTGATTTCTAATGAGCCTTTTCCCAAACGGATTGTACTGGAAGCTATGGATACTGGAACTGACAAAATGTGAGCGACAGTAACCAGCACCTTACGTGGCTAACGGTGCAATGTGTCCTCACTTTGCAGGTAGTATTCCTTTCACATGATACCTTCCAAGATGATGAGCGCAAACCCCGAGGGAGACCCCTTGGACAACTTTCTCCAGTATATCGAGGATATGGGCATGAAGGCGTACGATGGCCTGGTTATTCAGAATGCGTCCGACATTGCGAGAGAGAATGATCGTCTGAGAAATGAAACCAACCTGGCCTATCTGAAGGAGAAGAATGAAAAGCGCCGAAGACAGGAAGAGGCAATAAAGCGGTAAGTGTATATCAATGCACAACGTGACTGTGGCTCCTGCGGCGATCTGCACGTGTGACCCACACTGTGCTCTCACTGGTCAAGAAGGGTCTTAGCAGAGTTAGCCAGGCAGGAGGAGGCAAGGAAAAGGAGCACTCCAAGTATTGCAAGACCTCCCCACCCCACCGACAGAACCATTGCCTTAGGTAACAAAAGTTATCTACTGTGTGCTATGCCTGTGGAAGTACAGATGGGCTTGGGAAAGAAATCAGTTCCTTCTAAATAAGACCAATTGCTCAACAACCTCTTGGTAAAAGCACAAGGGAACACATAACACTTTAATAGCACAAAGTGCCACCTTTAATGGCCATTGTTTATAGTCTTTACAATGGAGTTCATCTTCTTCCTAGAATATGACCCGGCCTCATCAATAATTACACATATGTGAGGCTCTCAAGGCACATGTAGTCATTGGTGTAGCACTCTGTGCAGAATTTTATAGCCATTACCTCTCTAATTCCAAGTGCCTCAGGTTTGTTAAAATTGAATTACCTTTAAGATGCAAAACTTCCCAGCGGCAAGCTAATGAGCCTAAACTGTAGCCTTCTAAGTTGAGGTCAAGTTGTTGTCAGAACACTAGCGCTAACACCACCTCTTGATTTTTTTTTAAAGAATGTTACAGTGTTTTCAGGGTGCCTGAGGGTTTGTTTTATTTTGGTGTTTTGTTGTTGTTATTGTTAATGGTAGTACAAGAAAACCCATGTTCTGTTTATTGGAGTCCTATTTCTGCATTGGAGTCTATTCAACAAAAGCCCAAAATATAGGAAATCATTAATATCAATTAGCAGAGTAAATGAACAGTTAACATATTCTGATAATTAATGGTAGATCTCTCATCTACTCTTGCATTAATACTTTCCGCTTACTCTGGGAATACAAGATGGACTGTTTATGTTTATAAAGAAACCAAAAGTGTGCACTCATCCAATCATTTAGTGGAAAATAATTCACTTGCTTAGAACTTTATTGTAAATGAAGAAAGTAAGAAAATGTACTCCTGTGTGTATGTGAACATTTTATGTTTTGCAACTGAGTTTTCTAAAATTCAAAACAGAAAGGACAACCGACATGATTTCTAAGTAACTTCATTTCTATAATCTCAAGTCCCCTCATACTGACATTAAATCTCAACAATTAATTGCTTTTATAAGTAGGTAAATAAAATTATTTACTGAATTATTCTCTTAGGTATTACAGGATGTAGGAATTATGCATGTCTCTGCCACTAGCCTTTGTGTTTCATTAACAACATTCAACAAGTTTCGACCTAAAGATGCATAGATACTGACAAGAATGACTAACTTTTAGGCTGTTTGCTGTCAAGTGTTCAAAAGGATACAACCAACGACCTGAAGGAAGTCTGAAGTGCATGGCTGACTATAGTAGGAGATACAGCTAAACCTTCGCTACAAAAACAAACAAAAAAACAAGATCTCAGAAATCCAGTTATGTGAACAAGACTGAGATTACTAAGATAATACTACATACTAAGATGATATTTTCTAGAATTAGTCTATGTACTATAAGAAGCAAAATAGTCCAGGTCCCACATTGAATGGAAAAAGCCATAGATGATCTGAGGTCATTTATTTCTACCTTTTTCTTCTGCTACCCTTTAGCAGAAGATAAAATTTTACCCATTTTAAGGATAGAGCAAACTCCAGAAGTTACTCAACCTCCTCCTATGTTCTAAATGTGAAAGCACACAGCGGTTTGCAGTGGAATGGCCACAGAACACAGTATAAAATGATCAAATTGTGGATTTTGTGATATGTGAGACATAGGAGTTGACTAAGGGTAAAAAGTCTAGAGTGGTTCTCATGTTTGTACTGCTGACTTTTGTTTGTTTTTACTTCAACTCGCTGGAGGTTTCCCTTTAATAAAACTGTAAACTATGGTCAAATTTAAGATTAATGGTGGGTGGCAGCCGTTATGTTTTAGTGTCTGTTTTGTAAAGGGCTTAAATACTCTTGTAGAGATTTTTGTGTGGCAGTGATAAGATATTTGACATAAGAGAGAGCAACCCTGTGGATAGCCTTTCCACTTGAGAGTCTAGGTAGAGAAAACTGGGATTTAAATTGACACATGGTCAGAGAACCCAGAAATATTCTTTGGGTACCAACAGCTCACACAATGTTAACATACATGGACTGCCTCACAGTGAAGTTCCAACATGACTAGAGACTTCTAGCGACAGATTAACTACGTGCAGCGTGATAATTTCCCACTGACTCTGATGACATTAGTGTTGCTAAGAATTATTTCTTTGGCAAGTTGGGGACAAAAGTTATGAGGAAATGAAGGAATAGAAGCAGAATATAGACAATCATGTTGAGGATCTCTCTGACTAAAATTAAAAATATGGGGAATGATTGAAGAAGCAAGTACAAGTTATGGTGATTTTAAGGTCTTTTTTATCCTAATAAGGAAGAAAAAATTAGCATAATTTATATGTTAAAGTGAATAATTGGAAAATAAAGTAGTAATGATGGGAGAGGGAAACAAATTTGTTGTGAGCATTTGTGTAAGTAGTAAAAACAGAGGGATTCTGGATAGAATGCAGAGTGAGAACCCATTGTAGAAGGAAAGGTGCCGTGGCGGGTGTATGCATAAATGGTGAAGGGGAAGAGGAACAATAGAAACCAGCACAGGCCTCAGACCTGGTCCTGTGAAGCCATTTATCTAGATGGAGATCAGGAGCCCAATGGTGGAAGTAAAATATGTTGCAAAACAAGATTGTTTGAGAAAAACTAGTAGCACCAGAGATAGAAGGTACAATGGCTGAACAGAGCTGTTTTCTATGTTCCTCTAAAAGTTTTGCAAACTAACACTGCAGAATGGAATGAATAATAGCAGTCTGAGCCTTAGTGCAAACTGTTCCTGGAAAAGAGCAGGCTGGGCAGATAACACAGGTGCCAACCTAGGCATGAGACTGAGGTGAAGGACCTCACCACAGCAGGGTCATGGGCATCAGGGAGCCCCACTCCATGGAAGTCCCTCAGACTCAGGCTCCCCCTTAAAGACAGCAAGGTGCAAGGGCAGCGGGTGATGCTGAACTCGCCCAGGTGCAGGCGTGGGAGGTGGTCAAACCCAGATGTGGCCCCTCGTACTTTTCACATGTGCTCTAAATTGAAAGCTGTGTTATGTGTCTCACTGTGTACTACTCAGCTCTTTCCCACTCCCTGTTTCCCAGATAGTTTTCTCGAATTCCAGTTTAAAGGTGTAAATATCTTTGAAAGAATCAGAAAGCTAAGAGAGCTTCTAAAATTGTTGAAAATTCTTGGATCCCTGTCCTCTCTAAAAGCATGGAGACAAAGAGTTCCCTGAATATTGTGGGGAGGATGGTTGGGAATAGAAATGGGAAAGAACTCAGACAAGTGGGAACTGCATGGGTGGGAGGAGACAGCCCTCTCATCTTGCCTATGACAAGACTGTCTGCAGTGAGACGAGACTATCTCACCAAATCATGGAGTTCAGCATGGTTGGCACCAGACTCACTTTTATTTTCCTCATATGATGACCAATGTCCTGGAGTTCTGCCAGTGTAAAAATAATGATAATTTCTTATTCTCTCCTCACGTTTGGAATTCAACTTTCTTAATGAGTAATGTGTGTGTAAAATATTTTAAGAAAATCCATAGCAAGATTTTCGTCACATGGGTAATTTTAGGTTCCAGGAAGGGCAGCAAACACAGAACACCCACATCCAAATTTAATACATTTTTAAGTATTTTGAACCACACAATTTGTAGTAAGTAAAGAGAATTCAGCACAGCAGAACAATAATGAACACAGTCAAATTAAAATTAAAGTGTGTACTAAATGCCTTCTTTAATGTATGCTATGATTCAGCATATAGAATGTAAAAGCCAAAAATCTAAACATGAAACACATTTGACCTTGCAAAGGCATTGATGATGATTCTTTGTGAAATATGCCAGTTGCAATTTCAGAAATGTGCAGACTGCCAAGCATTGCTTAAAAATGGAAATAGGATTTCATATGATTGACCTTCTGGATCACATATGTGCTGGAATGCCTTTTATGTGGAAGCTGGAGAGCTTAAAACACTGAGCTCTGAGAAAAAGAAGATCCTCATCACTTTCCCAGGGATCTAAGTCACTTAGACTTTCTGATCCAACTCTTTATTTTTAAACTAACTTGAGCCTCTGTCACTATTAGCTTTCTTGTTTCTTCATTTCCATTTCTCACATGAGATTTTACTGGGAGAGCTTTGCTGAGGGAAGAATACTAAATAAATAAAACATGATGTTGCTAGTGCTTTTTTAACAGCTTCACAGAACATTTGGTGAGAAAAAAAGAAAAATTTAAAAGAGAAAAATGAATGGAACAAGAATGAAAAAATGATTTCAGTGGCTCATTTTCATTTTAAGTTAGTATTTGCTTTGCAATGCAGGTAGATATTAATAAAGAAAATACAGAAACAGTCTTCTATGCAAAAATAAAGCAAGATTTTATAACAAATTAGAGAATAATAATGGTTAGTATGTTCTAATATCTTAAAAGAACGTCCAAAGTGTTATTCAGAGTAAATTTTTGTCAATAATAGAGTCTCACAGCAAAAAAACAAACATATAAATTGATAAAACTTTCTTTTCAATGAACAAAGCAACTAATGGTACAAATGGAGCAAATTAATATTTATCCTAAAATATTTTTGAAATAACAGAACAGAAATACTGGAGATTATTTAAGCTTCTCTCTACTGCCTGTGTACCTGACTTCTATTTTTCTCTTATTTTCTGCTATTTTAAAATTTGTTCAGTCACATTTATTTTATTTAAAATAAATAAAATTCATTTAAAATTTGTTCAGTCACATTTTATTTTAAAATTTGTTCAGTCACATTTACTTTTTATAAAAAAGTTTATGAAGAAAATAGACATGTAACACATATAATCTCCAACCACTGAGCTCATGTTCATGTGTGTAGCAGATACATAAGACAAGGGCATAATCATAGACTGAACTATTGACATGACTCAAGGTTCAGTCAATAGGAAGAAGGCAACTGTCCAGTGAGATCAGAGTCTGCTCAGCCTATAAGACAGTGCCTACCTGTAACTGTGAGTCTAAGTCTCCAGTGTAGATTCACTATTTATAGGCAGCACCTTGTTCAGGTCATTAAGTAAAAGATATTCCCCAAAAGGAACTGGGCAACTGAAAGGTCATCCAACACATCAAAAGTACCATTGGGCCCTCAGTCTACTACATGCTACATATCATTAGTTCCTTCACCCCAATTCTTTTCTCTGAATTATACAATGAGTTATCATACCACATGATACTACTCTTAGACATAGTATTTTTGGAAACAGAGGAAAAATCTCTTAAATTAAAAATAACAAGAAAAATTCTTATTGGTATATATCTTCTCCACCATAATTTCTACTATAGAAAGGGGCAGGATTTTTTTTCTCCTAATGAAACAAATGTTACAATAGTAAAATTTCCCTAAATATTGTGAGTCTGGAAAATAGTTCTCATCTTGAGCAGAGTGGTTCTGACACAAAGGACTACTTAGGCTGATTAGCAATGTCTCCATTCCCTGTGGATGCCCTCCAGGGATCCATATGAGCTTATATCTCCTCTTTAAATGTGACAGTCAAAAATGGAATTAGATTACTTACAGCTGCCTTAAAAATACATGCAATTGCATAGTAGTATATATATTTGAAAATCTTTTCATGTAAAGATCCCAAATTTTTGGTTATGAAAAGAGAATAAAAAATTTACCCTTTGGATGAGGGAGAAAAATAAAGTAAAAATTACAATAACTGCTTTTCCTACAGGAACACATTGTTAACACCAAAGCAAATGTTTGTGACAGTACAGTGGTGCATTGAGAAAAAAATTTTTTAAATGATTTCTTTACCAAAAATCATAATTGCACAGAGTGCTCATTTAATAAAGGTTAAATAGTTCCATAAATCCTCTTTATACGTATATGGTTTCTGGAATTATAACCATGATTTGTAGCAGAAAGGCTTATAGGAAAGAGGAAGCATTTATAAAATATATTTTGGTGAATGACAGACCACTCAGTGAAGCATGAATAGTGTCTTAGCTCTCCAAACACTAATCTTATTGGATCTATTTTCCTGGAAGCCACGTAGAAAACCACAGCCCCCTATTTGTATGTCAAAAGCCCAATCGAAGCTCTGTTGCAAGAGAGAAGACTGTTAAGTGAACAAAGACTCAGAAACACAGTGGCCAACTTCTGGACCTAATCTTGGAGAGTATGGAATACTGTCCAGCCAGCACATAGATGCTGTACCGCCAGCCATAGTGCTTGTTCCTGGAGAAGCACAGGAAATAGCCCTCTGTGTTACAATTTAGAGGTAAACTCAAAGCTGCAATACATCAGGGTCTGTCTGCCATGAATTCACTGATTTGATCTGATGTGAATTTCTGACCTAATTTTGTTGTAGGACTCGGTGCTCAAGCATAGAAAACAAGGTTAATGTGTTGATAAGAGGCGAGATTAAACAGCAGACAGTATCTTAATAACCCTCTCTAATTTAGGCTTCCTCTTGTGTCCGTGATTAATTTGAATCAGTTTTCTATTTATCATTTCAGAGGACCACAAAGCTGCTTTGCTTGTTTTGATGGTAAAATAGTGCATCCGGATTAACTTGCTCAAAGCTCAACAAGATATTCGGAATGGAAGCAATGTGGGTTATAATATCAAACACGTGAGGAGGTTTTTAATTCATGGAACCTCCTAAGAGAATTAGGCAACAAACCTTAGCCGCTTTCATCGCCTCCTCTGTACTGAAACAAAAGGAGTACCTAGAAGGTTGATTCTAAATGAATCACTCTATTAAATATTCTCTATATTTTTTTCTGTGCTAGTAAGGAAAGTTAGTATTTTTGAACATACATCCAAAAGCACCTTATGCACATCAAGTGATGGGTTTTGGTGGCCTATTGTTTTTGATCAGGGTCCTTGAGTGTTCTAAGATGAATTAATACAGTCTTCAGAATCCAGAAACCTGCTTGCTACACTCATATTTGCAGTAGTGAGAGCTGTAGTTTTCTTATTCAGTCACCTGTCAGGACAGATTAGAGCAATATGCAGGGGCCTTGTAGGCCGTGGAAGGGTAACATTCCTCCAGCCTCCCCGACCTACCTTTTCCATGGGCATTCTCACTCTTGGCTGTTTCTACTTTAATTATATCCTGGACCCAGCACTGCCTTGACATTTGAAGGCACTCAGCGTCTATTCTGTATCTGAAATAAACAGACAGATGTTGGCAAGAGGAGGGGCTTCTCAGAACAGAGCTCCACACGGGCCAGTCGGGCAGCCCAAGGACTGAGCTCTCTCAGTAGGAAGGACATCGTCGCGGAAAAGAGGGGGACTTCCGAATGCTTAACCCCCTAACAAGTGAGGGACTGAAAAGAAACACATTGGAATTTGAAGGTAATCTTTCTTTTAGAGGTAGTGTTACATATATGGACTTGATTGTAGATTTTTTGGCAGTTATCGTCTGTCTGGAAGTATTTCATAGGCTGTGTAGGCAACGTAGGCTATTCTCAATCTTTTCACTGTAAACTACCATTATAAAATGCTTTACAAAACAGATAAGGAAAATAAATTATTGTGAAGTGAGGTAAGGAGTGAATACATATTTTTAACTCTTCCAAATGCAGTAATTCCTGGAGAACATGTCTAGTGGAACAGAAAGAGCTGCTGGCGTGGAACCTGAGCATGGTAACAACATCCTTTCAGGGTTCCTGGTCCACCTTAAGATGGCCTGAAGGAAATCTTCATCATACATATATGGATTACTTGGAAGTTAATTTAATCATAAATTCACAGAAACCAAATATGCCTCCCCTAAATGAGTCTCTGGTCAAAGCACATGTTTTTACTTCAATATTATTCTTCTTGATGCTGATATATGGAAATGCACAGCAAAATATCTGTGCCCATGTTAGAATGTAAATATAACTAGCTTTCTGGAAAGGAGAAGAAAGCAAGTCACTTTAAAAGAGTGGGGGGTGGGGGGAGGGAGAAAAGAAAACCACTTTCAAAAATATGCAGAAGGAGGATTTTTAAAAGATGGGCATTTAGAATCCATTATTTTAATTAGCAAATTGCATTTCAGTGTCTGGTTTGGGGTTAAGTACACCACTCAGCATATTCTCATTTTGGAATAAGAAATAAAGTGCTTCATTACTGAATGAAGAGAAGCTTACTGAGGAGACTTAATTGGCTATTAGGCTGATGTTTGCATTGCTGTGTGGATATTTTATTTTATTTTTTATTATCATTTATTGAACACCTATTATATGTCAGTCACTGATGTAAGAGCATAGCATAAAGCAGTGACAATATAGCAAAAATTCTTGTACTTGTGAGATTCCCAGGCTAGTGATGGAGGTGGGGACAGAAGCCGTGGAGACAGATTGGAAGAGGAGAGATAAATACAACACAAGTCAGAGTATGATACGTGATAAGAAGACAACAGAATGAGGGAAGTGAAACCAGGGGTGTCGAGAGAGTTGTTTAAAGTGGATCATCAGAGAAATCCCCAGAAAGGATATCGCATTGGGGTGAAGAGTTGAAGAGAGAGAAGAGGTAATGTGGCTGCCCTGACCATCCGATTTCTAGAGTGAAGAAAGGTCAGGCCCAAAGGTCACAGCTGAGTGACTTTTGCCCACCAAAAGGATGTCAAGGGCCTTTGTGTAGCAGGAACACAGCCACGAGTGAGGTGGAGAAGTTCAGGAGATTGCCTCGGGCATTGGTGCTGACAGGTAGGGACTTGGAGCTTCCAGATAGGTCTTTGGCTTTAAATCATGATGGGAGTGGGCTGAGTCAGGAAGCTACTGACGTGCTGTGAGAGGCATTTATGGATCATCCTTGCTGCCTTGTGGAGTAGCAAGGGCAGGGATAGGTGGTCAGGGACCAGTGATGACTGAGCCTGGGGTCTGAGGAGCGGGACAGGAAGGGCTGACATGGAGGATACAAGACGCATTTCCTAAGCAGCATGCACACAGGACAGTCTGAAACTGAGTGTAGGGTGAGACAGAAAGATAGAAGAAAGTGTCTCATGACCTGGGATGTGGAGCGCAGCAGGAGGGTATTGGTGAGAAAGGCATGGAACACAGTAGACTTCCAGTGTCTATTATGTATCCAGTGACTTAATGGTATTTGTTAAAATATCATGGTTCATTTCTGAAAACTTGTAGGTAAAAGAGTGAAACATTTTAGAGAAATGTTTAGTATTTTTTATGAAACCCTACCAGTTACCTGCATCAGATTACACAGGTGATTAATATTGCCGAATTCTGATTGTAATAAGAACACTGAATATAGAGGATCTATCCTCAATAATTTGTAAATGTTAAAGACAGTATTGCTAACCATAGAAGAAGCGTTATCTCTACCCATCTCTGGAGCTTATTCATCTTGTGTAACTGAAACTATATAGCCATTCAATAGCAAATGGAGGGGAAGTATCTAGATTAGCCAGGACAAATAAGCAATAGCCTGGAGGTCTTTGCTTTTGAGTTAGTGGAGCCGATGATCTTGATCCTGAGAGCTGTGTGATCCACACATTCAAGAGGCCTTGCAGCTATAGGGCAGAACTAACAGATCAGGTCTTGGAAAATGAAAGGCAGATATAGGTCACCACAAACTGGGCAGGTTCAAAGAGGAAACATACACTGATAGTAGACAGATGGAAATACTATTAGCATTGGTAATGTTTTAATTGAGATCATTTGACTCTGGTTGAGACATATGTAATTAGCTTTTTAATCGAGGTGTATAAGACATTTTTCTCATTCCAAAGGATTATGAAAAATCTGTAACTTTCTAAATCATTGTAAGAATAAAATTTGAAGTGATGCAATGGGCATGGATGGAGGGAATTATAATTTCATGTTGGGGAGCTTCTTGTGACTAACTGCAACATAGCATATTTTTCTTCATTTGCTACTTTAGTGAGATTCATACAGAAGCCTTTAACTCTTAAAGTTGTTTATTCATTTTTAATCAGATAAAACATTTATTCTGTTGTTATAAAAAGAAAGAATAGATACAAAATGCAATGTGTAAGGTATTCAGGGGAGTCACCAATATGCAACTGTTTGAGCTGGTAGCTATTAATGGTAGCATTATTATTATTTATAGTGTAATTCACTACTCAATTTCCAGATATTTCCTGGGACTTACTTTGAATGGCTTTTCATCCTAGTACTTGAGCTGCTAAATCATTATCTTTTCTATGAAATTTTATCTTTTCTATAAAATTGCTTATACTGTTTAAAATATAGCTAGAGGTATAAATGCCAAATCATAAAGATGAAATTATTATCTCATCTAAAGGAACTAAAATCTCAAATGACTTGTTTAAATGCTATGGAGTTTGATATTTATTCTGAAGAACAATGCATTGTTAGCATCACACTGCAAGTAGAATAGATTTCAGCTTCCGTTGGGTTTGAGGACACAGATGAGGCTTGCTTGGTGATAGTCTGTACTTCCTTTTGTCTAAAGGAGAACTCTGTACCTCACTTCTTGATCTAGTAGCTATAACTTTCACATATACTGCTTTTTTGAAAATTAAATCAGACTTTCATGAAGAAACTTAGGCTTTTAGGAATTTTCCTGGGAATATTATTAACCTGCAAGATGTTTCTTGTCAGATTTCTCATGTAATTTTTAAAATTCCTTGCATGCCTTTTTAAAATGAGCAATTGAAATAATATTTGCTTTGGAGATAAGTAAAACAAGATTTGAAATCAATTATCAGGGCTGGGGATTTAGTTCAATGGGTCTGGCACCTGCTTTGCAAGCACAAGTTCCCAGGTTTGATCTCCAGTAACCATGAAAAACAATCCCAGGCTTGGTGACTCACGCCTGTAATCCCAGCACTTGGGAGGCAGAGGCAGGAGGATTGTTGGGAGTTTGAGGCTCACTTGGGCTACATAGTCAGTTCAGGACCAGACTGAACTACAAACGGAGATCCTGTCTCAATAAAAAAGAAGTCACTTGTCAATCAAGTTCTTTTCTAAGTCACTATTAAGAGAACACTGTTGATTTTAGAAACATGTTAAATTTTGTTAGGGGAAAGACTACAGTTTGAGGTTTATAAAAAGTGAACAGTAAAAGAGAAGTTTACAAGAAAGCAGGGAAACATTTAGAGTAGCAGCTCATGCAGACTTTCCTTTCTGAGATGACTTCCTTTTCATCTCTCACTCACACCAGATTTGAAATTATGTAGCGGGAATATTGGTTTAGAGTAAGATTAGAAGCTAAAATAATTCATCTCTGTGTTTTAGTATTTGAGAACAAGTTCTTAATCAGTGTAAATTATTCTATCCCATAGAGAAGTCTCTGGATGATAAAGAATTAAGATGTAGTTTATATTGTCTCTTTTGATTTTCATTTCACCCTGTTTGAAGTCCTAAGATCTCAGCAATTTCCAACTCTTAGCAGATCACCAAAAGTATCTTTTATTTAGAAAGAAATCCACTAAGGCTTTATAATTCTTGTTATCTGTTCATTTTTGGATAGTTCTTTCAAATGTCAAGTACTGTTTTGGATTGTGTCTTCTCTCTTTCCCATATGGCTTGATTTTTATTCTTTCTTAATTATTTCATATGATTTTAATTCATTTTGGGGCTTTCCATAGTCGATAAACCATTTCAATTCCAATCTCTATTTTTTAAATTTTGTGTTTGCTCTGTTCAACTAGTTCACAATTGTTTAAAAAGTCTAGGTATTCCCAATAAAGATACAGAAGAAATACATTTACAAAACATGGTATATAGCTCAACAGATTAACTGGGATAAAGACAGACAGGGAAGAGAGAGAGACAGAGAGAGAAATGGCCGCCCCGGAAAAGCGTTTTCAGCAAATCATACTGAATCTCATTAGTAAAGAATACTTTCACTAGAGCCTTCCAATCAATCCACCTTGTGCATTAGTCATGTCACTTTTGATTCGGGTAGCTAAACTGTTCTCCAAGTGTTAGTCCGTTGCCACTCAAATCCCAATTCTAATAATATACACCATGCTGAATTCCCCTTGATTCATGACTATTGCTTTTCACAGCGTTAGACTGGGCTGCACAAGTGTAAAAGAAGGGTTGTGTCTGCCTGAATGAACACTACCAACAACAGAAGTTCAAAAAATAAAAACACCGATCACTGGAGAGAGAAGCAGTGGAAAGAGATCCTGTGAAGAGATATACCAAAAATAAACCGGCAAAGAGTGGTCCAAAGAAAAGGCATCGTCAAAAGTGTCAGCTAGGACTGCAGCCGGAAAGTGGAGTCGATAGAGAGCTCAAAAATTTAGACGAGAGAATCAGAGCAGTGTAAGGACAGATATCTAGTCTGCCACAACAAGACAGGGACCTCAAGAGAAAGGAGACTACAAAAAAAGAGCAGACAAAGTATCCATATCGTTCCGTGATTATTTTACCCCCAGAGTCTATTTTCTAACTTTGAGCGAATCTATTTTACATGGCTACCGTGACTGATACTCTTCCCATTGGCTCACTACCGGAAATGCTCATTATAATGAACAGATACTTTGTAAAGGCTCAATACAGTGTGGCTTCTTGAGACTCTGGTTTGAATTGACACCACATGAGATTTCTAAAGAAATCTATCGGTTTCACATATGACCTGAAAAAGAAAAGCACCTGCTTTTGAACCTCTAGTCAAAAGGAAAATATTCTGTCACTTCTTGCAAGATTAAAAGTCTCTGAGGAGATATTGTGCATGTAAGAGAGCATTTTGAAATGAGGTGGAAACACTAAGCCTGTGCAGTTAGATAGTTGCATTAAAGTGGAGGAATGAAAGATTAGAGTAGTATTTTGTTTGGGGAAGGAAGGCTGCCTGTGGATTTGTCATTAATTCAATGGCCTTATCTATCTGAGTCTTTCCATTTCAATGCGTCTTAGAATTCTAAGAAGAGTCAGCTTAGAAGTATCAACACTGTCCTTTGTATAAGCCGCGGTTAGGAAAGACCCTCTATCTTTAATTCAGCACAACTGCAATCGTGGCTTGAGACAGATTCTGATTTAGTTAATATGGAGACAGAATGACCTCTGTCACCCCAGAGCTGAATGAGAGGTTCAAGTTAAGGTGAGGACGCATATGATCTGTTACAGAAACAATAGCGCAGAGACACAATGCGGTGCGCTCTGTGAACGTGGGAAGGAAGGAATGGAAGAATCCCTGACCCTCAGACCTCGGCCTCACACTCTCCTATGCTAGTGAATGCACCTGTATGTTTTAATGATGACCTTTAAGAAAAAGTGCATGTCAATCAGCTTTGTGAGACACATAATACACTGCTTTAGTGATCAGGCTTCTTATGACACACCTGATACTGTAAAACTATCTCCACGTACAAATAACAGTTTTTGTTAGGATGCAATGCATTCTGGGAGGAAAAAGGTGTATTAATCATTATGTATTATGAACATGAACTAATAAAATACATAACGAAACATTTAAAAAAGTGTATATAGTACATATAGTTACTAATTCCAACTCCTTAAACAGTTTAGTTATAGAAACTTCATCTTTATACCACATTGATATTGGAAGCTTTTCCAATGATGAAAATATACTCTTTCATGACATTTTAAAAAGTGAAAACATTTTGATATTTTTTTGTATTCTTTGTGGGCAGAACACTGGTTTTAAGGTGCTTGATGTAATTCAATATCGCATATATCAGGTTAGGCCTGAATCACTCAAAATCGGTGTTTTATTCTGTTTTGTTTCTGTCCATATCCACATTTTGGAGAAGAGGAGTGTATCCTTCTCCCTTTACAAATTCATTCAGATGGACTGAAAAAAACTGAACAAAGAGAATATGATTTTGTATTAAAAATGTTTGCAGGGGAAATGGGTTATTAAAAATAAAGTTTTTACCAAATTATTTTTCTTTCTCAGTATAAGGACTTTAATTGAAGATCACATTTGCTGACTGTTTTTACATTTTCACCAGTCCCAAGCTGTATTAGTCAAGAACTCTATATCATCTCCAGGCAAAGCACATAAACCCTGAGGTCACACAGCACGCTCCATGGAGATGCTGTGGGAGAGTCTGTCACTTTATACCACTTCAAAATGGAAAGAAGCATTGACATGTGCTTAAACAGTAGGATTTCAGAACTGGAATCTAAAAGTGATGCAGTGAGATGATGTGTCCAATCTGTACACTTCAACATTTGCTGTACATGTACAATAAATGCTTTGAGAGACAAAGCAATGACTAATTATTATCTGCCTGGAGAACTACCCTTCACTAGCCTCTTTCCTGAGACCTCATAAAACCAAAGCATGAAAAGGAAATAAATTTGAAAGTGAAAAGGAAGAGAAGAGGTCAAGGAAATTTGAACCAGGTCACTAAAAAGCCAGACCTTGTTCCTTTTTTGCTCTTTTCTCTTCATGTGTAGGTTTGCAGGATGTTGATGAGTTACTTATGAAAAGCAATCCCTGCAAGTCTGAAGTTAAAAACAAAATCAAGTCAGTTTTCACTATACTAAGAGTTGGATGTCTAAATTGGCTTTTGATAACTGTTACAGTAACTTTGCTTTTTCTAAAAGCAAAATGACTGGCAACCTTAATTATAGAGATTGATTCTTTAAAGAGAGCTTTCGTCAGAGGCAGAAGACTAGGTCTCTGCCAAGTTCCTATCTATGAAACAGCCACATTCCACGACACAATTGGAATTATCTCTAACACAGATATCATCAGTCAGATGAGCTTTTTGCAAACTAATCAGCCTGGAGTGGCAGTATTTTTATTCACATTTTAGTAATTGTGAGTGTGCGTGTGTGTGTGTGTGTGTGTGTGTGTGTGTGTGTGTGTGCGCCCACACATGCATGTTTGATCCATTAATGTTTTGATGGATTACACACAGAGCATTTCTCACTAGGAATTCATCCAAGGAGTGAGGGCACTTTGGTTATTAAATTGAGGTTTCATGTTAGAGGCCATTAAGCAAATTATTTAGTGCATTCTGCTTTTGAAGGCAAGGGCAAAAACGCAGTATTTTATAACTGGTTAATTTCATGCTACAATTAAATTCTTGACACACTTGGAATAAGAAATAATGTGAAGGAGAAAATTGAAGAGGACTTTCTATTGTCAAGTTTCTGCTTTAAAATAGACTTTTCTAAGATATCTATATAATATATTTAATATGCACATATTTTACCCAATAATGGGATGAAAGATACCTGTTGTGTAGAATAATCAAGGCAGAAATAACTGTATTGGTTTTTTAGATCTGTTCTAAATTATTTTACAACCAGAAGGGACTTTATTAAAATAGATTTTAGCAGACACATTAATGAAAATAATTTCAAAGACAATGCTTTCTTTAAAATAATGACACTATGCTAATTTGATATCTGTTTAATATAAATGTCTGATTTTCAACTTGACTGGATTGTAAGGAAATTCAATTATGTTGGTGTGTTTGTGTGCATGTGAGAGAGAGAGAAAAAAAAAGAGAGAGAGAGAGAAAGAGACAGAGATAGAAGGGAGGGAGAGAGAGATTTAATAGTAAGCTCAGGTTAAATTCATTAATTGGAATCTAAAGAAAATCATAGTGCCTTCCAGGAATTTTGTTATATGTTACTGTTTTTTCTTGTTTTTCTTTCCTTTACTTTCTGGTAATCTTGTTCTGTTCCAGCCTACCTTCCTTATAATCTACTTATACAATAATTTCATGAAATATCAGTGTGCTCTATACCATCAGGCTTTCTTCCCAGCCAAATTTTGTCCCTAACTCCTGGTTTTGATTATGGATTAAAAGTTATTTATATTCTCTGGATTTAAAAATTTGTTTATATTCTCTAGACTGCTGTTCTCTATCTGATAAGGTGGTGGTGGTCATCAAAATATCTACAGTTTAAAATGTTGTCAGACACAAATGATATCAGTCATACAAGCTGCTTAACAGAGATCTCAGAGTAGGTGTCCAGTGACTGTCAGCTGATTCTCCCTGAACTACACACACCCCACGGCCAGCGGCCTGGCTCTGCCCTGTTCTCCACATTTTAGAACAGCAGACAGACAGAATATCTGAGTGATTCATGGGCTAATTAATTGACATTATGTGATCTTACTCATGAATGAATGGGAAGCTAGTACTACCACTGTAAATTTGACAGAATGCCTATTCAATCTGTTTTGTGAAAAGAAAGCCTTGGATATAACAAATGCTATGTGGCTTACATAGGCTTGCTTTTCACAAGACAAACAAAGAGGTGATGCATTAGTATAGTCCTGTGATATTATGATTAGTGACCTTTATCCCACTGGGAATAATTTCACAGATCTACTGCTGGTAACATGTTAGGGAATATTGTTCTAAAAAGATGATACAATAGGCAAAAAATATTGTGAAATGAAAGGAGTGGCCATGAGCTGGGAGAAAATTCCTGGTTTTACATTTTCTCTGAGATTTTGAATAATATAGAATGTTACTTAGGCTGGAAAGTAGGTTCCTTATGGTAGTATAGCAAGTCCTTACCAAACTTAAAAAGAGAGGGGAGACTCATTTCCTCTTATGACTGCACTGGAAGGAGCTCATTCAGTTTAGATTTTTGCTGGACAAAGAAATTGGTTGGGCCATTGAATCTGGAATCCTTGAGTGAAAATGGGAGACTTTACGAACTCTCTGAAGATGCTTTTGCAGGAAAAGCTTTCTCCTCTAACAGCTTTTCAAGACAACATCAACTTAGATGTTAGGGACTATCTAGATTGTTAGGCTGGGCATTCAACGTTATCAAGATCATCACCATCCAATGTCTACAAGGGAGAAATTGCCCACAGAAGAATTGTTTGTGTCCCAGGTGTTGTACTGAGCAGCCATGAATTCTGGGCTCTTGCTGTCCCACACAAAGAAATATTCAGAACAATCAGTGAATGTAAAAGTGTAGCATTTATTTCAGGGCAAAAGGAAAATAAAACACAAGTGCATACCAGACAGGCCACTGGAAGAATAAGGGAGCAATGAGAGTGAAGTCAATGGCCGCCATCTTCTGTAGCTTTTTTCTCACAGTAGACCCAGGCCATTCCATCAACACCCATCTTGATCCAGTACTGGATTAGTCCCAGGTGCCAGGCTTGGGAGCTGCTGCCCTGCCCTCATGGGCAGGTAACGAGCTTCTGCAACTGGCTGATCACTCCCAGTTGTCCCAGCCATGTCTCCATGACCCAGTCTCCTCCCTCAGGAGTGAGATACAAATAAAGGCTTTCCATCAAACTCTACACATTTTTCCAATGTATTTATCCTCACTGTATCTCAAGTTTTATCATGTATGAGCATTACCATCACAATGACCAAACTGGAAGAGCTCAGGAAGCGCAGAATTGAGCATCAGACTGAGGAAGGAGCTACTTCCCCCCAGCCGTGGGAAATGTGTGGTGCTGCCCAAGGTCAACCTCTGTTGGTGTTTTGTGCACCTCACACCACTCACACCTGTGCCTGGACAGATCCTGGTAGAACTCAATTTTAGTAGCATCACCCTACAATCTTCTCCAGCTTTCTTAAGCATTATAGCTTATCTTTTGTTCATCCTCACAGTACTCTCTCCATAACTGCATAACGTGCACTAACATTTAATTCATATCATGCAATGATTTTCTTTTCTTATGTGAAATTAAAATTCACTCGAATATGTAATGACCAGACCTTTGCACAAAAATCCCATTAAAACAAATGAGAGTCTAATGACCTGGAAAATTCGGGAAGTCATTCGAGATCTTGGCTGGAGTCTCTGAAAGAGCAGCCACGATCAATACTGTGACTCTCCTTCCCACTTACAAACTCCTAGTTCTTCCTACTGGAAGCGACTGAAGCTCTCTTCTATCCATCCTGTCTGTGGTGAAGCTTTGTATTGGGTAAATTTTCTGGATTTGGTGGACCTTATGGAGATGCAAGAGGTACTATTTTTCCCACTCGCTTTTTCTGCACTTCCTACATTGAGCAAGCTCCTGGCTGATCTAGAAAAGAAATGTCCTTCTTTCTTCAGATGTGAGGAAGTAGTAAATTTATAGTTGCTATATAATCAGTCATTTATGATTGAAAAATCATATGAGAATGGGAAAGTGCATTTTTATGAGGGCAAGATTTAGCGATGAATCATGGCCTATTCTTGGTAGCTTACACCTGAATCAAATATGGCGTTATCACTAAACAACTCCAGTAGGACTAGATACCAAACTCATAGTCTAAATACTTAGCTTGGCTTCACATAGTGTCATTGTGAAGAGTCACATGAACTTTCTGAACACTTGGAAAAACTACGTTCACCAAACTCAAAGATCTAGTCTTTGGGGCAGGTTTTCAGTGAAACTCATAATGTTGTCTTCAGTTTTTCAAAAGTTTCAACATTCTATAGCTTAAATTTCCATGATATTTATGTCTTTTGTTCTGAGGAACAAAGAAGATAGTTTTCTTCTGAATTCAATAATATCCAAAAAGCTCAAATTCCCACTAGAAATTTTAACATAATAAAAATGGGGAAACAATCTGTGATTAACACACTATTAATTGTGTGCTAGTAACTCAATGATAATTTCAAGATAAACCGTATTGGAGGAAAAATAATAGATAGATATAACAGCTGAGTGTAGAATCTGAGCTTAGCTCAAGCTTACATGTTGAATATCTCATGAAAATTCAACCCAAGATACCTATTGCAGTGATATTTATTAGTATCATTTTTAATTCTGGTGCATGATTGATAGGGCAGTATGTCACAAAAAATCATCATACTTACCATGGTAACTCCCTTGTCACATGAACATGTGCTAGTTTGAAGCCAAAGAGTATCATAGGCTCTTATACACACACAGGGACATATCCTGACTCCTGTAATTCTCTTGCTTTCCTTGAAACAGTTCACTCACTGTTTCAGGCTCAGGAATTCTGTGTAAGTTCCTGAACTCTGTGTAAGCTGTTTAGAATCTGTTATTAAACACCATATGAAAGCATTATTTGCTGAGCCATTCTTTAGTAAGACAGGAGCTACTTATTAAGTAAGTGATTGAAGTGATTTCTTGGTTTACCAGGTGACACTTCTGCTAGCTGCTCTCTCACGAAGCCTCACTTCTCTATGACACATCACGATCATTTTACTGACATCTACTGCACAAGGGCAATGTCCTGACACTGCATATGCAATGTGTCACCAGATTCTGAACTCGTTACTACATTTCCTCTCTACAGGAAAAGAAACTGAGTCCCAGAAGCTCAATTACTAATGTACACTTAAGGACTTGAGCCCCAGGACTGTGGTCTGGTCATAATGCTGATTCTTTCATTAAAATGCCAAAGATAAATACAAATTCAAATAGGAAAGTAAAGCAAAACTAACAGTTTTTACATTTTATGATGTGAATCGGTTCTATTCCTTGAAAGTGGCTCTCTAATTGTCAAAACTGTTTTCAAATGCCAGCGAAGGGTTTTACTCCAGCTGAAATAAACACATCACAGCTCCGTTATCTCTGGGCCCGGCTGCTATGGGGAAATCATATCTGCTCAGGCTGTGGGAGACCCTTAACAATCTTTCACATTCATGGTTTATATATTGGTTTATTTAAGAAATTGAATTTTTCTAGTTCTTTACTGGAACTCTTTTTCTTTCCTTTAGCTTCAGGAGCCTAAAGGCAGGTGATTTTATATACAAGCAACTCCCAAGATCCTATGTAGGGTAATTAATGACTCTTGTGATCTGTAGTAAAGCTTTGAACTTTGAGAGAGTCTGTTTTAAATTTCCACTGTCAGTCATTCAGACTCCAATACTATTTCCCCAGTAATCACATTTATGTGCAAATGTTTTTAGTTAATAGCCATTGAATAATTGCTTCTAAAGGTAGTCTCCTCTCTCTCTCTCTCTCTCTGTCCCTCTCTGTCTCGTCTGTCTCTCTCTCCCTCTCTCTGTCTCTCCCCGTGCCCCCCCATTCCTCTCTTTCTTCTAAATGAGCTTAGTTGCCTGCAACCATTTTGGAAATGATCCAGAACACAATGTCATTAGCATGTTCTGGGAACTCATTTGCAAATGCGTTTTATGCAGTTAGAAAACCACTTCTAAAACAAGCCATGTTGGATCTAGTGAGAAAATAAAAATGATAAAGGTCCACCATGAGATCAAATGTTGATCAAAATTTCCTATTGGTCAAGAAACTCACTCGATTTACATGAAGTGTGAGGCAACAATATTTTCAGTATATGTGCTCTCTGTAAATATAGTAATAGAATTTATAATAGGATAAGTTTTAAACTGCTGATTACTAAAGTTAATTGGTAATTTTATATGTATTTGCAGTTGTATACATATGTATTTATATTTGTTTAGTAGAGTTAATAAAATAAAGAATAAGATATATATGGAAATATGTACATGTATGTGTACATATTCACAAAGATGTACACATATTTATTCAAATATAGTCGAATATGGGTGTGTATGCATGTCCAACCATCCCAAGAACTGGAACCACACTTCAGTCAGCAATATACCTTTCAAAATAACATTTAATAAGTCAGTTCAATTGTAACATGGCAAAATAACCTTTAAGTAAAGTAAAGGTTGTTTCTTTTCCTTACTCCAGGCTCAAACATGATAGTACAGGGCTGATATGGCACATCTGTCGTGTTTTGCCTCTAGCTTCCCTACTATTGAATTATTCTAACTTTAATCCCTGCTTTATCTGATAAATATCAGAGAAAAAGAGGGTTGGCCTTCTTTATTTTCAAGCATGTTCGGAGTTAGTGCACTTCCTGTGCACTCCAAGTAGCAGCTGCGAGGGAAACTGCAAAGTGTGCTGTGTGGTTGTGCAAGAAAATTGATAATGAAGAGCTGATCACTCAGCTGAGTGAAAAATGCTGAGTTAAAATGCTGTCAAATATAATTTAGTGAATATATAATAACATATAAATGATGAGTAATTATGTCAACCCCATTAGTTGCTAATTCTATACTCACTAAAAAAGCTATTTCTTTAGAAGACAATATTTACATGGACTTCTTCTTTTGCCAAAATCTTAGAGCGTGAACATTTGCTGAAAAAAAATATATTCAATCATAAATTAAGCATAAAACACACAGCCAAATATTTTCAAAGACAAATTAAAAATATTTTTCAATTTTACAGCAAAATGTTATATTAAGTGGAATATATATATTTTAGTTTGCTCTGCATTAGTAGACTAGAAAAGTTCCAATACTAAATAATTGAATGGTTCTTGATTGTTTTTAAATGGCCTTGCATAAAGGATTTAAAAGGTGTTAGTCAAACTTTTTTGACTAACGTTTTTGACAGACATTTTGTCAAGCTCTAGTTTCCAAAACTCAGTGCTTATGGGACACAGAAGTGACTCTGAAAAGGATTGGAAATACCATAGAGCTCTACAGTTATCACTGCATGGATTAATGTATTTTAGTAGAAAGACCTACTGTCCTCAAAACTGCATCTGAATTTCACTTACGTAGCAACAAGGGATCTGTTTGAGAACATGGAGAGAAGCTATGTGTTTCCTCCAGAAGAGTGAGGGAGGAGGATGTCCAGGTCTGCTGTGCTGTAAACAGTGCTGCTCAGAGCCATGAAGTACCCTGTCAGGATGCTGTGCCAGACAGGAGATGGTGGGTGCTGGGGTTCCTCAGGGAGACCTGCCACTCTGTCCTCTGCTAGTGAGCATCCAGGCAGGCTTGAAAGCTGCTTAAGAACTTCTGTCAGCCTAAAGTTGAAGAAGCATTAGCCTTCCCACATATTAACTAAAGGGATAAACCTATTTCTTTCATGGGATTCTAGTCCAAATTTGAGTATTTGGGAGCAAGAGGAAGCTGTTCCTCTTCCTTAATCTTTGGGTTTTCATGATCAAAGAAGCAGTTCTTTTCTCATACAATTTATACATACATACTGACTGTTTAGTCTATGCCTGCGTTACTATTGGACACTGAAATGCAAATCATGAATTTCAAGGTGCTAAACTATACCACCTAATATTTTCTGATGACATGTTTTCTGTGATATTCATCTTCTGAAGACTGCACAGTCTTTCATGATGGAAAAATGGTGCTGGTGTTGTGGATAGTACACCTTATATGCCCACATCCACACTCATACCTATGGAGCATGGATACAAATATGATTACAAACTGGAGAGCCTTCTGATGTTGTCAGAATTCTCTATCTGTGGTTTACACAACGATGAATTCATTCTTCAGTGGGCAAAACATTGTTCATCTACAGTACAACTGTCTGGGTATGCTCTGAGAAAAGTCTGAAGTGTACACTGGAACAGCAAGTTATTTAAGTCATGATATTACTCTTTCTCTGTCTTCATACTTGCTACCCAGACTTTATGATTTCCTCGCTAGCCTTTTATGAATATGATGACTTGATTTCTTGTTTTGTGACACTTCACTTCTGAAATTGCATTTCAGAGTTGCCACTTGCCCTCAGAAATCTTTGATACTAAATTAACCATTCATCTGTAAGTTTGTGTGTCTGTTTTATTTCACTTAAAATCATGGTCTCAAGATGCATCCATTTTCCTACAAATGACTTAGTTTATCTTTCTTTAGAGCAGATTAATACTCCCTTGTGTGTGTCATGGCTTTTTTTTAGATGTTTCCCCAAAAGCCTGGTGCAGATGAAGTGGGACTTTCTTCTCAGAGGTGGTTGGATCTGGAATGTGTGATGCTGGGGTTAAGAGTATGTGATTCCTAAATTCAAGTAGTCTGAATAAGATAACAAGGGCCAGCAAGATGCTGTTAATCTCTGTCTCTTTTTGCTTTTGTTCCTTTGTGTGTGTCACGTTGTTTCTCCTCTGCAATGCTTTTTTGCCACCTTAGCTTTGAAGCCAGACAAATATGAACTGAAACCTCTATCAATGATAAGCCAAATATACTCCTTCACTTTTTCCTTTGGGCATTGGGTATTTTATTCAACAAAAATAAAAGTAACAAAAATAGAAAGTTGGTGTCAGTGAAGTGAGGTTGTTGCCATGACATTACCTGGGCATGTGGCTCCAAAACCTTTGTAACTGGTTTGTGGGAAATGGAAGAGTTAGGAAAGATTCAAAGATGTTGGCTGTAGAATTAGAGCTGGAACCCTTAGGCTGTTGTGTATGCGAGATTCTGGTCAGAGCTCAGAAGATGAGAAAGCTTATAAACCAGGCTCAGGAGGTTTCTTCTAGGAAGAAAGACTATATTGGCTGTTAGCCTCCAGATGATGTGTGTTACAGCTTGGTAGAAAGTTTCTCTGCATTTTCTTCATATCTAGAGACTTTGAGACTGAGAGTATGGATGGTGGAATAATTAATCTCATAGAAGAAATTGCAAGGCTGTCAAACATTGGGAGCTTTTAGCCAGATCTATGTTGAGAATGAAGAGCAAAGAGCCCAGCAGATGATGTGAAACATTTTGAGTTTGGCCAAACAGGAAACTCTAGTAAAGCTGTGGACTGCAAAGATAAAGCAGAGGAGATCTTGATTTTTTAAAAAAAGGAATAGAAAAGATGGCTTGAGACATCACAAGAAGCAGCAAAGCAGCCCTTTGAAGCCTCAGAGTTTTAAATGCGGAAAATTTTGTTCTGAGAAGAGGATCCCAGAGCACCATGTTCCAGAATGGCAGTGGCCTAGGGAAATTGTTTCAAAACGGTGGCAGGCTAAGGAAAATGTTCCAAAATGGCGGCCTATGGAAGTTATTCTTCTGGATTTAGTTCATAGGCACTGGACCCCCTACAGCCAAGGCAGACAGAAGCTATACCTCTCACTGGCAACAGAGCTTGGTATCACCAAGTAGCACGGGTTTTTAGTACATGCAAAATGCAAAAGTTTTGGGTCAGGGAGGGCTCCCTGTAGATTTCAGAAGTCCTGGGAGGCAAGGCAGGGTCCTTAAGAGGAAGCTGAGTGTGACGCGGAAGGTTCAGTGAAGACCTCAGCTGTTTGTGAAGCCAGGAGCACGGATCCTCTGAGGAAAACCGCAAGAGGGAGCAGAGCCATTCCCAGAGCGAAGCTCTGGGAGCTACAACCAATCATAGTGTTGCAAGGGCGGAGCCACCCAATCCATTTGGAGTTTACAACTTGCCACATACCACCTTGGATGCTGGAAGTGAAACCATGGAATTGAATGCTTGCCATACTGGATTTTTGACATGTTTGGTCCCATTTCTTTGCATCCTCCTACTTGTGACTTTTGGAATGATCATGTTTATCTTGTGCTTTCCAGTGTTGGAAGCATTTAACTTTCTTGGCCATTTGTACAGGGGTTCACAGAGTTTGCCTTCAATCTGAGAGGAAACTTGGGACTCATACTTTTCAGCAATGTCGAAACTATTAGGATTTTGGCAACTCTTAGCAATGCAGTAAATGCTTTTTTGCATAAAGAGATATGCATGAGTCTTTGAGTGGTCAGGTGTGGAATGTTACAGTTTGTGTGCAGACATCCCTCCAAAGCTTCTTCAGAGATTCGTGAGTCTGGAATGTGTGACGCTAGGGTTAAGGGTGTGTGTTGACTGAACTTCTGCATGTGAGTCATGAGTTTGGCACCATCCTAATCTGAGCAGCCTGAATAAGATAATAGGGGTAAAAAGATGCTGTTAAACTCCTTGCCTTGTTACCTTTACTGTCTTATGTGCTCCGTATTGTTTTTCCTCTGGGAAGCTTGTTTTTCATACCTGCCTCAGAGCCAGCTAGTTATGGGTTGAAGCCTGTATGAACTATAAACCACATAAACCCCTTTACTTTTAATTTTAGGTGTTGAGTATTTTGTTTCATCAGTGAAAAGCAAGCAACTAACAGTGTGTAAATACCACATTTTATTTGTGCATTCATCAGTTTAACTCTCTGGGAAAGATATCTAGAAGAATAGCTGAGCTAAATGGAATTTCTAGCTTCAGTTTTTAAAGGAATATTCCTACAAATTTCCATGGTGGTTGTACTTGTTTAGATACCCACTAACAATGTGGAGAAGCCCCTCCCTCTGCAGTCTTTCCAGCATTTATTATTTGATTTCTTGATAACAGCCATTCTTTCTGAGATGAAGTCTCAGTACTGCTTTAATCTGCAATTCCACTAACGGCCAGCAATGAAATTTCTTCCTGTATTTATTGGCCATTTGTACTCTTGAGAGGTGTCAGTTCATTTTGCTTGCATATTTTTTTTAAATTGGGTGTTTTACCTTGGGGAGGTGTAATTTTTTGAATTCTTTATATATTCTAGACATGAGTTCTCCATCTCAAGACTTTCTGGTGAAAATTTTGTACATACGTCATTTTTGAAAAGAAAAGATATCAAGAGATGGAAGGAGTGAGAGTGTGGAGAGAGGAAATAAAAAAAGTGAATTGGTGTGTTAAGTACATGTATCAGTTCTATGTAAAGATTGTAAAACATTATGCACTGAATAGAGAACATGCAGAAAAAAAGGATGAGGATCAAGAGGTAGTCAGAGAGGGGAGGTGGAGAAGGGAAAGGGGAAAAACAAGGAATTAAAAGTTGTTACGTACTCACACCAACTTCTCACAAGGAATGTAAACATTACGTTCAACACATGTGTACTAATAAACTGAACTTTAAAATGATATAAAAATAATCACTAATACATTACTAAGACTAGTGATCATTAAGTGAAAGCAATGTTTCATTTTAGTGACTACTAAACACAGTAAAGAATGAGGTAAGAAAATGTAAGCCATTTAAAGAAACTAAAGAACTATTAAGCCTACTGAAATCAAGCGTGCTTTGCTGCTGAGTACAAATGTGGCTCAAATGAACTGGAGATTCCTGAGAGTTGTGTGGTGCTCTCCACATAAGTTTAAATCTCTAAAGGGAGTAATCCAAGTGACACTGAAA
>PVIR01009696.1:0-52197 GCA_004026965.1 Petromus typicus | reverse complement strand
GGGGAAGGGAAAAAAAAAAGAATCAAGTCATGTCATATTCTGGTACAAACTTAATGTTGAATGAGATTATCATGTCTATTCATAATGTACCAATAAAGATAATTTTTTTAAAATTATGTAAATAAGAAAATAATATATCTTCACCTAGTTACCATTTGTCTTGTTTTTCATTCCTTTGTGTTGATCTGTCTTACTACATAACATTCTTTCCTTCTGCCCCAAAGGCCTCCTTTAATATGTTTTATAGTTTGAGTCTACTGGTTCTGAATTTTTTCCACCTTTGAAAATGGCTGTTATGTGGTCCGTGTTTTTAAAAGATATTTTTGTTGTATGTAGAATTCTAAGCAGAAACTTTTAGTATTTGAAAGGTTTTTGTCTATCTTCTTATTTACATCCTATGAGAAATATGTAGTCAGAATGTAGAACAAATATGTAGAACAGAATGAACTCTGTTCATTATTTTTATTTTTCCTTTTGATAGTTTTAATTAATGTCCAATCTAATGTTAATCCTAACCAATGTACTTTTCACCTTCAAATTCTGTGGTATTTATTTCTAGGAATTTGATTTATATCCTTCATCTTTCTCTTCTCTACTAATACTCTTTAGTCTTCTGGCATTTTTAACAGAGAGAATATAGTTATAATAACTGATATAATATCCATCTCTATAAGTTCTATAATTTGTGTCAGCCCTGGATCCATTTTGGTTGATTGATTTTTCTCTGCATGCTTGCTAATCTCTGACTCGGTAGAAGAAATTCATATTTTACTTGTGTGGAATATTTTGACTTTTTAAGTAAATATGTTTGAGCTTTGCTCTGGGATGCAGCTGAGTAACGTGGGAGCAGATTGAGCTCACTAGGCTTTACTTTCAAGCTAGAGGTTTTGTTACATGAGACCAGAATTTAGGCCTAATTTTCTCATATTACTGAAGCATCATATTTTGCCATATTACTTTGAACACTTGATGTCCCACAAATAATGAGGTCTGGACAGTAGGAATACACACTATTCCCAAACTTTTATATTCATTCATTGTTCCCTCTAATTCCTTCAGATTGTTTTTCCTCTCCTCCTTCAGTAATATTTTAAGTCAGTTTCTGTTGCTATAACAAAATACCTTGAATCTGGTAACTTATGAAAATAGTCTATTTGTCTCACAGTTCTAGAGGCTGAGAAGTCCAAGACATGTTAGCATGTCTTGGTAGCTACTGAGAACATCTGGCTGCATCATAGCACAGCAGAAAGCATCCTAATGTGTGACTCAGAGAAGTGTACTAATAGCCTTTATCATCTCTTCTTATAAACTCACAAATGGTGTGGGGGGGGTGTCCCACTCTCATGACCTCACTGAGCTCTAATTACATTTGATAAGTTCCATTTCCAAACACCATTGAAACACAACTCTGGGGATTAAACTGTGAACACAGCTCCTTCGGTGGAAAACACTCAGACCACAGCAAGTAGTGGCCTTACATGCAAATATCGATCACTTGGCTACTTGACAAAAGTCCTCTCCAGAGTTTCCTCACTGTGCAATTGTTTCTTCTCCAGAATTTTGGTCTATCCTGATTCCTGTTTTCTCAGCCTAATGAGATCTCCAGGCTTTGCACAGATTAACCCTTCCTGTGACCCACTTGGAACTGTTCTAGGCAATAAACTGAGCAGTGTAGGATTTAACTCATTCATTTCCTCTTTTAGTTATCATTGATCCTCTTTATCTGATATACAATGTCAGATGATTTGTTTATGTTTTTATTTGGTTCAGGTGGGAATGTAAATCTACTCCCTATTATCTCATTTCTGCCTCAAGAACAAATTTCCTCAGGCTGAGGCTTTAGCTTAGTGGCACTGCCACTTGCCTTGTAAGCACAAGGGCATCAGCTCAATCCCTAGTACTCTAAAAAAAGAGAAAGAAAGAAATCTCCTCAAATACATTTTTAAAGTAAGTAATTTAATTTACATAAAGAAAAAAGATTATAAACTTACTTGTGTATTGTCATACGACTATAGCAGAAATAATGAAAGTGCTTTGTAAGTAAGCCAACTTTAGGAAATAACTTTATTTCAAATCATCTTAGAAAGGAAGTAAATGTGAGACAGATCTGGTGGTAGATGCGATGATACCCACCCAGTTCCTTAGTGAGGTGACCATTATAACAAAGTCACTGCTCCTCCTCCTAGGGCCGATATTCTCAGCATGGCTCATGATCTCCAATTGTATCAAAAAAGGATTTGATGCTCATAAAATAAAACTGGCCAAAAAGATGATGCCTTTGTATTAAAAACCCACAAGTAACCAGACACTGGTTTAAATTGTTTGTGTGGCGATAAAAACAACCTTGTTATGGACCTTTCAAGCACAAAATTTTCACATTCCTTCCACTGAAATTATGTAATTTTGCTGTTCATTTGGAACAGAAAAGTTTGTTTAATATTAAGTGGCAGAATCTAACACTAGCTTAAGGTCATTTCACCTTGCAAAATCTGTTATTTTTATGAGGACAGGAGGATAAACCAGCACCACAGAAAGTATGTGTCTATCGTTGACTTCCATCTGTTAGGTTCTTTAATCTGACAGACATCGTAACTATGTTTGTTTGGGCCCTCCATGATTTCTAAGGGCCTGTGAAAATATTTGCAGTTTCAAGGATTGGCCTCAAATGTAAAAAGAAAAAATCATGATATTAAAAGAAATGTTTTGTTTTTATCTCTAAAAACGCAGTGTGGCAAATCCAATAACTTGGACTGAACTTCTTTTATATTTCTATATTTATTTTATTATCTAACTGTGGATTAGGGCGACCCACTTTCCAGTCCCCCTTCTGTCTCTCTTAGACAGAAGCTTTCTTTCAATAAATATTTCCTATTCTTAACCTACATTGTTCCTAGAATTCATTGATTTTAGAGAACATGAACTTGTATTTTATCTAGTAGGTTTGGGAGTTAAATCTCTTCCCCTTATATCATGGATTTGAAATTAAAGAAAAAAAAAGAAAAAACCCTAACCAGTCCTTCACCACAGTTTGAATAGTACTATTCTGGGGGGTATATTGGATGTAACAATGTTGGATCAAAGGCCTGCAGAGTTCACAGGGGCTTAAAGCCACTTTTGTGAGTCTTCACTTGGGTTTACAGATGCCAGATGCTAGATGCCTAATATAGGCTCTCTTCCCATCTCATGATTGAGGACAAAAAGATAATAATTTTATAGAAGGATCCAAGAACCAAAAAACACCCCAAAACCTGGAGCCATTGTCCTAAATCTATAGACACCTGGTTTCCAGGAAATGCCAAGCCCCACATGACAAAGACCACCACAGAGAGTTTTTTTCCTTGGAAGGAAACTGTCCCTCAGCTATGAGGATTCTGGAACAATGGCACCAGGACCGAGATAATGATCAATCACCCCCCAGCTAATGCTCGGAAAGTTGCCCCCTGCCTTTGCAGGCAGACCATCTGAACCATTACCTCTAATTTTTCAAATAAAGCTTTTTTGTTTTTTTAAAAAAGTGGGTTTTTCAAGTCCTTCTAATAAGTTTGACATAAAGTAAGAAAGGTGTGCACAAGTAAGAGTACCTGAGCCTCTGGTCTTTTCGATAGCTCATTTTCAGTTGCTGAATTTACATAGAAGTCTCTCTATGTAGTTGTTGTAGTTGTTTAGAATTAACAATGAATATACAGTATATGTGTCTAGTTAAGAATTTTTACTTTTCATTTTCCCAAATAGACATATTGTTTATATAATTACCAGTTGGCCTAAATTTTGTTAAGTTTTCATTGCTTTGGGGAGGTGTAGTGGCATATTCTGTATTTCCAGCAACCAGGAGGCTGGGGCAGGAGAATTGTGATGAGTTAGAGGCCAGCCTAGGTTTTATTTTTGTTTTTTGTTTTCTGTTTTTGAGACAGGGTCTCTCTTTGTGGTTCAGGCTAGCTCTGAGCTCAGCCTTGAACTCACATCACAGCAATCCTCCTGTCTCTGCCTCCCGAGTGCTGGGATTACAGGCATGAGCCACCACACCCGGCACTGTGGTATGTGGTGCTGGTTGCTGCTGAGCTGAGTCTCCATGCCCAGTATTGTTATGTGGTTACCGGGGATCGAACCCGGGCCCTTGTGCTTGCAAGACAGGCTCCAGAACCACTGAGCTAAATTGCCGGCCCCAGCCTAGGTTTTATAGTGAGTACAAAGGAACTACATAGAGAGACTTTGTCATGAAACAATTGTTCTTTGCCTGTTAAATCAACTCTCAAATAAGATTAGAGAAACCCACATGCTGGTAGGAATAGGTCTTTCTCTCAGTCATCCACCATTGAGTTTTAACAGACTGAATTCCCACCAGACTTCTGTAATACAATAGCATTTTTATTCTTTAATTTTTAGAAATAAAATAAATCTTCCTCCAAAATCCTTTGATGAGAAGTTTGGTTATCAGAGTTTATCCCACCTTGAATCTTATAAGATTCCTAGGCTGATATTGTCATGAAGAATGGAAGATAGGACTCAGGATTTAGCTCAGTGTTTCTAAAACCTGCCTTGTAAACACAAGGTCCTGAGATCAGTCCCTGGTACCGAAAAAAGAAAAGAAAAAAACCATGAAAATGGGGGATAACTCAGTTGGAATGGTCTTCTTCTTATTTCATAGGCTTTAAAGATATGCAAGATAACTGACACAGACAGTTCTTCATACTATTCACTACATGTTACCACATTCAGCTAAGGGCATTTATAGTAGAGTCCTTAAGTCTATGCTTCTTGGATCCCAGTTCAGGAGTCGTTTCCATCTGCAGTTTTGTCATCTCTGAAACAGTGTTTTGCAGTCACCTCTTCCATTTGCACGGTTCCAAGAACACTTAATTCCATACCTTACTCCTCTAGGAAGGAGAAAAAGACCAGAAGTTGAGATATTAGTCGTGGCTACGTGATAAAATGTCCATACAAATCCTAACATAGGGTATTGAAACAGCTTCCAGGCTAGTGATTGCATCCACATGCTAAGAAGATGACATAAGCCAGCTCCACAGAGACAGAAGGTCCTGTGCTCAAGATTTTGCTGGATCTCAACCTATGTAACCATCTGTTCATCTGTATTTCTCATTGTATCCTTTATAATAAAACGTAAGCACAAGTAAACATTTCTCTGAATTTTGTGAGTCATCATTACAGGTCATTGAAACTAAGGAAGAGATCACGGAAATCTTCAGTCTGTAGCCAAGTTGCATGAAAGTGTAGGAACCTCACACTTGTGAATGACATCTGAATAGAGGATGTCTTAAAGTACTGTGCCGTTAATGTGTCCAGAGAGTTGGGAACTTGCCGGTGTGGGCACCGTGCCTCTGCCTTGACACAGACACGTACCCACAGTGCAGGAGAAAGACTTTCCTTTTTTCTCCACTGAAGAGGAAGGTCCAGGCAGTATTCAAAATTCTTCTGTCTGGGGCCGGGGAGTTAGCTCAGTGGTTCCGGTGCCTGTTTTGCAAGTGCAAGGACCCGGGTTCGATCCCCGGTAACCACATACCATACTGGGTGTGGAGACTCACGCCCAGCAGCAACCAGTACCACATACCACAGTGCTGGGCATGGTGGCTCATACCTGTAATTCCAGCACTTGGGAGGCAGAGGCAGGAGGATTACTGTGATATGAGTTTGAGACTGAGCTCAGGGCCAGCCTGAACCACAAAGTGAGACCCTGTCTCAAAAAACCTTAAAAAAAAAAAAAAAAAATTCTTCTGTCTGAAGTGTCATGAGAATAGCAAAAGAACTAACTGGTTTTTTTCCTGTTTAGACCTCTTCTTCCTCTTCCTACACAGCATGAAACTGTGTAGGACAGTTTCATTTTATTTTCTCTCCACACAATGCAGCCCATTCCACAGTGGCCCTAAAGTGTTTATTTTTCATTATGTGGTCCAAAGAACACTAGTAATCTGCATTGTTTTAACAGTTTCATGTGAATAAAAACATGCAACCACTTTTGTTTCCATGCAATTAAAAATGTACAAGGTAAGATTAACTGACTTTTACAAAAATCCCATTGAATCCTTTCTAACAAGACCAAACATACCAATAGCTTATGCTGGAAGAGATACCCAAAGGGATAAGGTGAGATGGTCTAAGAAAAGACAGGTGTATGAGATAAGTCCATGGTGGTTTTGTAGGTAATCGTGGCTTTAACTAATGTGGACTCTGCAGAAGTCCTGGGAAGCTCTCCTCACACAATACCACTGATGTCGCTATCTTTATTTTCTTCCGATTCCTCAATAAACAGAGTGCAAGAACAGCTGAAAAGCACCTTAATAACTCACAAAGAAATACTCATATACCTCGGTGCTTTGAGCACGTGAGATGTAGAGCTCAGCTTCATGTCACATAAAGTAGAAACATGTTGATACTGAACAGAATCACTGAGAAAGTCTATTCTCTTTAAAAGCCTGCTGTCGTTAGTCTTTATGACCATTGTTAGACATTTTAGGAAAAGCTAAGAAACGTCTTTAGGGAGAAGAATGAGTTACCTCAGGGGCATAAAAAAAATACCTAGTAAATTTTAAATTAGCACTGTCTCCCTGTGATAAATCTTTATCCCCACACTGTGGGGATATTCCTTTTCTCTCCACACATACTTCAGTAACTAATAGGATCTGATTTCGAGAGTCACAAACTACTCCCAGAGCAAAGCGATATAATAAGAAGGAGAGTTTTAGGTGCTGCCTGGGAGCCTTCTCCTCAGCAGTGACCTAACAAAGCTGCACCATAATCATCCCTCTGTCAGTGTGTCTGCCTTTCTAATTTATACCATGCAATTAGCACCTCGCTCTATCCCACTTTTCTCTATACTTGACTCTTTAGCACTTTGTGTTTGTCACTATAAAAATAGTTAATTATCACACTGTCTTCTCTCTAATTGCTATTTGAGATTATTTTGTTTCCCCAACAAAGTTTTGAACTTTTGTGAATAGAGTATTGAAATTGTTTGGCACACCATAATAGCTAAAATAATCCTAACTACCTAATAGCTACATGAGTCTATAATCAATAATTGACTGCTAGTTTAAAACACACATCAAATATATAACAAAACCAGACTATACCTTAGCTTTTCCTCCCCCCAAAGTTAGATCTTATCTGAGAGGTACTACAAAGCAATAGCTTATTTGTTATTAAGTCTTTCATGTTTCTTTCAAAAGTATCTTTTAGGAATCTGCCATGGTTTCCAATGGTTTGTGCATGTCCCTAAAGGGCTCATGTGTTGAAATTTAATCTGCATTGTGAGGCAATAATAAAATGGAAACCTAGTCCAGCAATAGTGTTTAGAGGTGAGGCTTTGGGGAAATGATTAGAATTACATGAGGTCATCAAAGTGAGTCTCCGTAACTGAATATTGCTGCTTTTAGAAAAGAGAGACCAGAAGAGATACATGCACATGTGCTTCCTGTCTGTTGCCATGAACTATGATTTGGGGGTGGTCTAAGTGGCTCCAAGAGTCCATTATGGTTACAGGTTTGTTTTTTTTAGTAGAAAGTGCTATGGAACTTTTTAAAAAAAATTCAAATCTCGGGCCGGGGATATAGTTCAGTGGTTCCAGCGTCTGTCTTGCAAGCACAAGGACCGGGTTCGATCCCTGGTAACCACATAACAATACTGGGCTTGGAGACTCACCCCAGCAGCAATCAGTACAACATACCACAGTACCAGGCTTGGTGGCTCATGCCTGTAATCCCAGCACTCGGGAGGCAGAGGCAGGAGGATTGCTGTGATGTGAGTTTGAGGCTGAGCTCAGGGCCAGCCTGAACCACAAAGTGAGACCCTGCCTCAAAAAACCTTAAAAAAAAATTCAAATCTTTATTGGTACATTATGACTACACATCACCATCACATTCAACATTGAGAGTTTGTACCAGAATGTGACATGACTTGATTCTCATTTTTCCCCCTTCCCTTCTGCCCTGCCACACCCCATCCCCTACATATATAAGCTTTGTTTCCTTTTTTCTTCATTACTATCACATTCTTTTCCCCCTTGTTCTTTACCCCTACACTCTCTTTCCTTTTAAATATGTTCTACGGAAATTTTAAGAGGTGGGGTTCATTAGGCTTTTGAGCGGGTACCCTCAGAAAGTCTCTCTCTTGTGACTCATGAGTTCTCGAGAGAGGATTGTGATGAAAGGAGCAAGGCTAGCACGTCCCATTTGCTCTGTGTCCTGGACTGCCGTGTTGTGCTCCCCATTCTACTACAACACCTATCTGCCATGCAGCACCAGGCCCTGCCAAACCTAGAGCCTGCAACGACTGTTTAGGCTTTAGTTTCCAAAACTATAAACTAAATCTCTTCTCTTATGAAGTTAGCTGTCTCAGGAATTTCACTATAGTAACATAAATCCAAAAAACATACCATAAGATGCTTAGCACCTTCTCAGGACTACCAACAAGAAGGCCATTACTAGATTCAGATCTTGAGCCTCTACAGTTGTGGCAAAATAAACTTTTCTTTATAAAGAAACTCAAATTCAAGTTTTTTTTAATAATAACATAAAAAGAACTCAAAATCTAATCTGAAAACTTCAAAAGGAGAAAGATGGTCATATCATAGAGTGAATCTGAAATGAATGGTACTGTTTCATTCTAATTTGAGTCCCAAATTGGACTGATTAGATTAAGGAAGACAACTGTTGCTGAAGCCTATTTGGGGAAAGATAAAATTGGGGGATGTGGAGACTAAAGATACAAAGAATAAGATCCAGGTCAAAGGTCTTCCCAACAGAGGGGCTTCCTGACTGATGAAATCCTTAATGTCTGTCACTACCTTCAAACACAGGACAGTGTACAGCCCAAAGCAGGGCCCTCGTTCTCTCTGCCGTGAGATTACAGACAAGATCACTAAATGGCAGGCTGATGACCCTGGCTGCTGACTGAAGCCTCGAGGCTCCCTTTTTATCATCTCAAGGTCCTTTGTGAATGACCAGAGTTTCATCTTCTGCTTCCTGTCTGGTTTGCATCACAGACAAATTCCACCTTTTCTCTCTGGAGACATTCTTCCCCAGCCTTGCACATTCAGAAGAGCACATTCCATTGCCAGGTGACCTGGAATACAACTTTCATCATAAAACAAAAGTAAGTGGTTGAGGTAAAACAGCAAATAAAGCTAAAGCACCTGAAAATAGAAAAAGACAATTTGTACACTTCACCCTTCACTTAAAAAGGAAAATCTAGGGCAGAGGAGTTAGCTCAGTGGTTCCAGCACAAGGACCCGGGTTCGATACCCAGTAACCACATACTATTCTGGGTGTGGAGATTCATGCCCAGCAGCAACCAGTACCACATACCACAGTGCCATAATCCCAGCACTCAGGAGGCAGAGGCAGGAGGACTGCTGTGATGTGAGTTTGAGGCTGAGCTCAGGGCCAGCCTGAACCACAAGACAAGACCCTGTCTAAAAAACAAAAGAAAATCTAGGATGTTGGTTAAGTTTTCATTCAAATGGCATCGAGTGTCAGGAAGCTGGATTTGAATGACTGATGAGATATTTTCTTACAGTTCCGGTCCTGTAAGCAGCTTTGCAGTGCACTGCAACTTGACTCCCTGGTCAAGTGCAGTGAAGTTACTTTTTCTTCCTCTGTCTGATTGAGCCAGAGCTTTGGGAAGGGCAGTGAAGTAAGCTGAAATGCAATTGCCAAAGTTATGGTTCTCAAGTAAATGAGATTTTTCTCTAATGCTTACCCACTGTCACCAGGTCAGATGGATTTTTCTGCTTGAAGTCCCTTGATGCATTAATTTCTCGACTGTCTTATGGTATCCGTTGGAAAGTAACATCAGCAGCTATAAAACTATAAACAGAAAATGCACAGCATAACTGTCAGACACACACACAGTAAGAAGAAGTGAGAGAAAGGTGGAAGAAAGGGCTCTAGACTAGCGTGCTATTCACTTGAGTTCTCAGTCTGTGAGGATTTTACATATTACATCACCCAGACTGAGAATGAAATGAGGATATGGGTCATCTGAGGAAGAAATCCTAAAAGGTTGGTGCAGTTTCTCTTCTCTTGATTTATCTGGTACAGTGATATTTGTGGAAAAAAAATAGAACAATGAAAGCATAATGCATGAAGAATTGGAAGGAGAGCTGCACTGGCTGAGCTAAGGGTTCTCAGCAGAAGGGCTTCTCTTTGTCCCCAAAAGACAGGACCCCAAAAGAGCCTCTGAGTAGCTAGAAACTTAGAGATTTTAAAGTCATAGCCCTGGATGTTCAGCGATCCACCACGTGGTGACACCATCATTTCATTTCTCTGAATACAAATAGCTATGATCTAAATCAGAGGACAAAAAGACTTCTCTGACTCTAATATTTTCACATAGTTTCCTCATTCTCTCTTGATTTTGGAGGCAAAGATTAGTGTCCCCAAACCATTTATAGTAGATACACAGGTCTACTCCTCTACCATCTAAGTTATTTCATTTTCTTTTCAAAAACATTTTATTAGATATTCATTGAATGTCTTATGTCCAAAGTACAATCTGGTCATTGAAAGATACAAATAAATAAGCATAACAGAAATAGTACCAGTAGTAATAGAAACCATAATAACAAATCCATATATAGCATTTACTAGACTCCAGATACTGCTTGAAGTTCCTTATGTAGTATTTATTAAATCATTCAGTAATGCAAATGATATTCTAGGAAAGGTATGATTATCAGTTCTAATTTACAGATGAGGAAATGGGCAAAGAGCTTAAGAAATTTGCTAGAATTTACATATCTAGAAAGTGACAGACATTTACATATCTAACAAGTGAACCCAGACAGTCTGGTTCCTGACTCTGTACTTTTATAATATTGGCTTTATGTGCATTTTCTCCATGAGTCATTAATATACTTGTAGCTTCAGAAAATAGGTTTCTGTGTACAGACCTTTTAAGTCTTCTTTCCTTTCAGAATTTCATAAAGGACTATGGACATTTGTACATTAGCAGTGCCACAGATAGTGTCTTTCCTCAACCAAATTATTCACTGGGTACCTATTATTTCTTAGATATCTTATCTCACTAGCATTCCTAATTAACCATGAATCTTTCCAGGTAGGTATTTTTTTTTAATCAGAGAAAAAATAGAATTTGAAGAATTTATTTATTTATGCATACATAATAAGGATCTGTGTTGGATTTGGACTCACTTTCATTTCACCAAGTTCATATTCTGACACTTTTCTATACTGCCAGTCTTGGCAAAGACTGTAAAATGACCAGATGTTTCTAACAGGTGCTAGTAATGCCATGAATCATTCTGTCAAACTTTCATTTCTTATTCTGCTTATATCCCCAGTGATCCTTAAACTGTGTCTACATTTTAAAAAGCCTCACTGTACTGACCAGTCATTGCCTATAGCCTGAAATGTGGGAGAAGGACATTGTGGTTTTTCAAATCCACATACAACTTGAAAATGGTATGTGGGGAAGCCAGGGACTTTCCATGTGCTGAATCCTGAGCTCTGGCTGCTGAAAAACATCCAGTTGTCTGGATATTTATGATCTCTTTCACTCATCAAAATGCAGCACAGAGCTTTGAGGACTTGACTGAAGCTAATAGAGATTGGCAATGCCAGGCCCGACCAGGAGTACTGAGCCAATATGGAGATGAGCAAGAATGGCAAATCTATCTCAGTTTCAGTTGGCTTCCTCTTCTGTTTCCCACCAACTCAGCAAACAAGCAGGCAAACAACATCCATGAGATTAAAAATAAAGTAAGTGGCTGTCATTTTCTCATTCCTTCTGTGACATTTATTGGGCAACTGGAGGGAGGACTCTGCCCTTAGACTCACAGACTTGGACTTACTACAGAGGAGTGCTCTGGGCTGGGTCAGGTACACATGCAACCACTATCCTACAACCACACAGGGAACTGTTGGCAACATCAAACTCATTTCTGGGTTCTGTAATGTATGCGTCAACAGCCCTATGGCAGGCTTGGCTGTGGGCTTTACTACTGTTGAAATCACTGTAGTTCAGAAGTAGGATTAAAAAGTGCTATCCCTGCCAGATGTTACTGAATGTCTTAGCTGGGCTGGTGTGAGACTGCTCATATAGAGTGGGAAGTTAATACCATTTTCTAAAAGTCCTTTAAATTTTCAAGGCAGAAAGTCTCTTGTAGATATTTAATGAACTTCTTAATTATCTTAGAGAAGTGAAAGATATTTAAATTTGATGCAAACTAGTTTCTCTTGAAACCAGAGACCCACATCAGGGAATAAGAATCCTTTCTCCAATGTGGCTTCAGACATTACAGATCAGTTGGATAGACAAGATATCCTTAAAAAAGAAATCTGAGCCAGACAGAGCGATGCACATCTGTAATCCCAGCAGTCTGGGTGGGTTGGGTAAGGTAGGAGTTTGAGCCCACCTTGGGCAACTTAGTGACATAAGAAGACCCTGTGTCAAAATGTAACACAAAAAGGAGGTTGGCATGGACATGCTACTCAGTGCAAAGGCTGAGTTCAGTACCCAGTAGAACAGAAGCATAATAGGAAGAAAAGAAAGAAGGATGAAAGAAAGGAATGACACAGAGACAGAAAAAGAAAGAGAAGGATAGAACAATGGAACCTCAGCCCTTGGAGAAATAATCAACTTGAAAGATGAAACCTATCAAGTGTGGCTAAACGAACAACTGGAGCTGATATTGCAGCTCCAGATGTGGATTAAGGCTCTCACACTCCTAGCCACATGTGATCAGCATAACCCCAAATGTCCTGCAAACGAGGGTGTGGGAAGCAGAGAACCTTATCTTCAGAGGCCCTGCAGCTTTAATATCAGAAGCTCTTCTGAAGTCTTTCTGGTCAAAGCAGAAAGTACTTCCCTGGTGAGCTGGGGGTGGCAGGGGAGCAAAGCCATTGCTGCCAGGAGATGCATGAGCAGAAACCTGCAGGCAGACAGAGGTCCGCTGTCTCTAGGGAAGACTGGAAATGGCCAGATTAGCTTCTTGTGATGTTGCACATGTGATCTGTCTTCAGGAAAGCAGGGAGCAACATGGGCAGCTGTGACAGAAAGGAACTGAAGCAGAGGTGTTACAAGTCCGTGTCCTCTGTGAAATACTACCCCTCCCTGAGACCTCTGAAGAGGGAGTGACTACACTTTGGACACTTAGGACCTAGAGAAGGGGTCAGGAAGACTGAAGGACATTCAGGAGACACTTGGAGTGTCTCTACTTCTAGGGGAGAGGTTAAAGGAGATCAGACCTCTTACCCTTTAGGTAAGAGAAGGCCTTGAAGCATTGAGTCTCAAACCACAAATGTGACACACATCACTGTATGAAGTTTGGAACTTACAAATTACTCAGGAAACACTGATTTTGAGTCCAAACGAGTATGAAGTCTGTTATTAGGAAAGAGGTCCCGACAGTGCAGTACTAATAGAATCTTTGGGGTCCTCTTTCATTCATATACTTGCATCTTTCCTGAGTTAGCAAACACTTATAGTATGCCACTCAGTGAGCCAGGGGAGAGAATACAAAAACTACAGTGTAGCCTCTGACCTGAGCAACTTCATAGTTTAGTGGAGCTGTGACTTACTGAATAATGAAAATGATGCCGAGTGACAGCCATGTGAGCATGGATACAGGGGAAAGGCTGGAGGAAGAACACTGAGGAACGCAGACTAGTGGACAACCTACAAAGCCCTGAATAGATGGAGTTCGCTCTGGAACTAGGAAGCAAGCTTTGCATTAGGGACAAATGGAGAATGCCCAGTAGAGTCTCCACGCCCTTTCTCCCCACTCTGTACACTGGAACTTTGTTTCCAGAAACTAACATTAGTTTTGTTTTGTTTTACTAAATAAAGAAGCTAGCAGGGGGTCAGAGATCAGAGAGAGGCAGAAAGAGAGAGAGAGAGAGAGAGAGAGAGAAAGAAATGTTTATGCCTCCTGCTGTCTTCCTACTCAATAGGCTATAGCCATGTTCCTCTTTCCAGAACTGTACCTCCCTCCCCAAGTTCCAGCAAGAGAAGCATTATCAGAAGGGGATGAGTTTAGCAGCTTTCTGCTGTTGCTATCCCCAGGGCAGTTACCTTCTCTTACTAGCAGCACTAGTCCTGCCACACCTAGATAAGGAGTGTTTTTGTTCAACTGTTCTGTCACCCTTTCTGGTGCACCATCTGCTCTCAGTGGGACCCGCATGGTGTAGCATCCTAAGCATACCAGTGTACTCAGGACTGTGAGATGGTGGCAATGCTCATTTAGGGAGCAGGAGAGATGCGAGCTGCAGCTGCGGAGGCCGCCAGGGTCTAGGCCACATAAAACCCATGTGCTGTGTGTGAGAGGCTTTTCTGGTGATTTTTCTCAGAATTGCTTAGAATTTTATATTACTTGTGACCTTGGAAAGACCTTTCCCTGTCTCTGAATTACAAAACATACAAAACATTACTTTTAAATAATGTAGCTTTTGCCAAGTTTTAGAATTTCCTCTGTGTCCTGCCTAAAAATCCCCATGAGTTTCTCTCAGAAATGAAGACAGAACTTAGTTGAAGGAAGTTGTTCCTCCCTCTCCGTGTGCATACACCTTACACAAACTCCCCATCTGTTGAGAGATGACCACTCCCCTAAAATTAAGTGTAGTTATTGCTTTTCACTTTATCTTTCCCCTGAACAACCACTGGATGACTGTGGGAACCTAAGCCAGGTGAGAATCACTATAAGGCCAGAAAATAAGTTTATACTCCTTCTCAGACTTCATCTGAATGACTCTCACTCAGGAGAACCAAGTGGAAGAGAAGACAGTTCTTGACCACTGAACCCAGCATTGGGTACAGATTATTCTAAAATGGAGATAATGGAAATCTCCAGTCGGTACTGGCTGGACATAGCTTGTAGGTGAGCTGACCGACACCTACTCAGCCCCGCTCTCCCTCACCAACCTCCACTATTGAGAGAAGACAAATTAATATTCATGTTATTTATATCCCTTTCAGAATGGACTTGTGATGAAAGTTTGACCGAGGTGGGTAGAAGTCTGCTAGTGGTTATGGAAAAGCTTTTGCTTTTTTTATTTTGCAAAGGATTATCAGATCATCACCCACCCCTCTTTTCATCCTGACTCGCACATACAAGCTGGAGCAGAGCAGCCACCGCGGGCTGGAGGACGGGAAGCGGCATTGGATCCCCGAAGGCGCTGCTCAGAGGGAAAAGCCCAACACCAGTGGCTCTACTTCTGGATTTCTTGCTGTGTTAGGTGTTATTTAAGTTACTGCTTAATGAGTATTCAGCTCCTTGCTAACTACATTTTTAACTAATATACTTGTATCACAGAAAAAAACACAGCTCCTTATACCTTTCACTTCTTGATTCGAATCAGTGTTTTTGGTGATAATAGCCTGTCTCTTATAATGAGTCAGTATTTTTTTTCCAAATGACCTTGACATGTTTCTGCACAGAAATTAATGTTCCTCTCTCAGCTGACACACGTTTGGCAGGAGCAGTAAGTTAACTTCCATTCTTGTCCAATTTGAATTTCATGCTCACCATTACAATATTTTTAAAAAGACCTTCCCCTCTTTAGCCACCCCCCCCCGATCTTACTCTGTCATAATTAATGGAAAAAGTTCAACAATAGAGAAATCCAACTAATGTCTTTTCCTATAGAGAGAATTGGTTGAGGTGTTTTGTTTTTGTTTTTGTTTTCTTGTGGGTATTTTGTTTGGTTTGGTTTGGGGTTTTTTGGCGTTTGGGGACAGACTGATAAATTTGGTAGGCTGGTTTCACATACACTGTAGACCTCAGATTTGCTCCCAAATCTAACTTTGCTACTTTAGAGCATATATGTCCATTCTGTGAGATCATTTTTAGTCATCTTCTTTCCCTCTTTCCACTGACTTTTCTCTTACTATCACAGTTCACTAATAAACTAGAAACTATCAGTTAGTCACCCCTCGCTGCCCCAGAAGCTCATCACCTTCTCTGGCTTCCCTTCCCTTACAACAGGAGAGTTACCATTTCTTCCATTAAAGGTGCACATGTCTGTGCTCTGCTCTTCTGCTCAAAGTGGCCATCCAACCAGCGGTACAGCAACACTGAGAAATTTGAAAATGAAGGTCCTCAGGATCTGCAGAACCAGAACCTGCCTTTTCACAAACTCTCCAGGGATTTCAGAAGGAAATGTACATGAAAAGTGCTCTTCTTGATTATCTTTTCTTCACAATTTTGGGCCTGCCATAATCCCCATTCCCCTGACTTATCATTTTCTTTTTCTCTACTGATATAATACTTAATTCCTATCAGTATTCTGTAGAATTTCCTGCCCAAGAAAAGTGAAATATCCAGGGCCCTTATTCCTTTCCGCTGACTTCCCTTTATCTTTCCCCACTTCCTTTTATCAAGTCTTTGGGAGAGAATCTAGTCTGCTTCTGTTCCCTCTTCCACCAAAACAACTCTTGTCAAGTTCAGCCGTACCCTCTCTGTAGTGATGAGGGCCCAGAACAGTTTCTGTAAAATCAGATACCTGGACATCTTGAATTAAACTGAAGGATAATGACAAAAATGCAGAAGCGGGATGGTCACTTTTTGGCCTTCTCCTCCTCTTCCTGGAGGTAGGTCCTGAGACAGTCATTAACAGCTTTATGTCTGATGACACAGGGACACAGAGAAAGATCAGAACAGACAGGCCTCGCTGTCACCCTCAGCGTATTGCCCTTAGGTCCTAGCCTCTTCTATCCAATCGCACTTCTTCATGGCTTTCCAGTCTTGATCAAAACACAGTACACAAATTAGTTTCCTTGTTTTTTTTTTAAATCATTTCTAAAGTATTTCATGTCAAGTAACTTATATTAAATACATTTATATGCTTTCCTCTTGTTAATGGGTTTTGTGATAGCAATCACAGTCATGGACTTTGTGATAGGTTGGGAAAAGTTAAAATTACTCTTTGTTCTGAGTGGAAGAGTCCAAAGCTCATCTCTGATTTCATCTTTGATCTCTCACAGCTGAGCTCCCTTCAGCAGAAAGTTTTCCCCAGCCTCTGTATGCCTGCAATCTCCACATCTTCCTCTTTGTTGTTTCATCCAGACTGTTTTCAACTTCTCTTATTTTACTTCGTCATTGTTTGATTTCTCAAGGTTTGGTCCGAGGCCTTTTCTCTACCTAGACCCTAGAGGATCTCACTGAGCAGGATGAGTTTAAACACTATCAATCCACTGATTTTTCCCAAATGTTTATCTCTGGACTCTGAATTCCTTCACCAGCTTATGTGCAGAATCTTGTTGGTGTCTCAAAGTTGTCATGTTTAAAACTGAATTCTTCACACACACACACACACACACACACACACACACACACACACACACACACTTTCTCATAATCAACACTTCCTCCTCCAGTCTTTTCCATCCCTGCAGAAGGTGTCATCACTTACTCAGAGGCATAAGCCAAGATGTACAAGTCATCTTTGATTCCTTTTCCCTTCGTGTGAAATGTCAGTGCTGCCTCCTAGGTATAAATCAAGTCAAACTGCGTTTTCCTCCTCTAGCCAAGCACCACCATCTTTCACTCGAACCTCCAGAAAACCCTCGTCCCTGGCTTCACTGCTTTACAATTTCACCTCCTGCAATCTATTCTCCAGGCAGAATCTAGAGCAGTCTTTTAAAAATGCTATTCTGATGTAGTTCAACTGTGTAAAGCTCTTAAATGGTTTTGAATTGTATCTAAAACAAAATTCAGCTGTCTTCAAGTGTAGGACTTGACTTTCTCTTCCCACATCCACTACTCTCCTCACCTTTTCCCACATGGCTTCTTTTCACTTCCTAGAAAATGCTTACCCTTTTCCACACCTGGGAACATGTTTTGTTCTCCTCCTGGTTCCTTCTAATCTTTCAGGCAGCAGTTTAAATGTGTTCTCCTTGGAGAGCCTTTCCTTGACTACCATATTTAAATGCCTCCCCCCAACATTCCCTATATATCTAGGGTATGTATTCCATGGCACTGCATATATACCCAGGTACTTGGCTTCCTCTTGCTTGATATCTAACCTGTAGGGTTCACTGGTGAAGAAGCAGTACTTCCTTCCTTCCTAATATAACCTATAAATCCAGTGAAGTATAGAGCATAGAGTCAGCAAAGACCGCAAGTTCTCCCGTAGAAATATCTCTATCAACAAAAGACTGCTTATCATTGTGTTTTCATACCAGTAATTCTCTAAATATAATACAGTACAATGCTTTAACAGAGACTTTTAAAATTGGGATGGAGAGCAGTTGGAGAAAATGCTTTAAAAATTGGAAGAAGTTATCTGTTTCTTAAGAGGTCGAAGATTGCTTTAATTTGGGGGGAAAGTAGTTTTCTTGACTTGGGAAAACCATTAGAAGGGCTCTTTACTCTCACATAAGTAAAGCAAGTTCCCATCAAGTTTTTTTTGGTAAACTTTAAATCCTCATTGGTCTGACACAGATATTTTAGCCTAGATACTAAAAGCTCAAGGTAATCCCACCTGTTGAGCATTAATAGAGAGCTATCTTCACAAACATGAGTTAGGAAACTTGTGCTTCATCAGGCAAATTGTGTACTACATTTTGCCTGCAATTTTCTCTTTTGCCCTTTGAGAAAGCCTGGTTATGTCCCCTCACAAGTAAAAACCCTCTGAGGGGCTGGGGATACAGGAAGCCAACAACAGAAGCAAACATTAGCAAAAATTTACAAGTCAGGCATTGAACTAAGAACCTGAGAGATATTTTCTCTGGTCATCTTTTGACCCATGTTTGAGGAGAACACCATGTTTGCCTGCACTGTACATTTGAAAAAAAAAAAAAAGACAAGAAGTTAAGATACTTTTGAAATGTGGTAGATCTACTAAACAGCAGAGCCAGATGCTAAGCTGAATTTGGGCAGTGTAGGAATGCATACTAAGCAGGCAGCATGTGAATTAGGCAAGATCTTCTCTTGCTGGAAGAGAGGCAGTGATAAAACCAATTTAACAGGACTGAAGCAGCTCTGTCCCAGGCAAGATGTTACTAAAGGCCAATATCCACTATGTGGATATATCCTATTTTCCACTGTGTGCTGTAAGTCATTACCTGGGTGGCCTAGCAACCAAAATGTATTCTTGTGGAAGGCTGAGATTTCCTTACATGGAGAAGGCATTTCCATTATTCACTCTGTTAGTGATAGGTTGCTGCAGGGATGGCAAATACCTTTCGGAAATGTGAGCCTACACTCAAAAAACCTAGGAATCATATCCTATCCACAGGCACTTACTCTGAAAGATAGACATGCATGGCCTTTTCCAGTCTGGCCAGGCTGGGGGCCAAGCAGGAAGAGTCTGAGTGTGTTGACTGTGAAAGGCCAATTAAGCACAGCTACTTAGTTATGCCTGTTGTGGTGTGTAGATTAACAAACTGATATTCTTTCGAGTTTGAGAAGTAATGATGAAACAAAAACAACCTAGTCCTGCCCCACAAGAACAGAGGGAGATAGAGTCCTAGGACTTTGGACAAAGAGCAAAGTGTGAATGGGATCACTTCAAACGAGCTACATCTGCTTACCGGTGAGAGAGGGCCTCACTGATGTGATATAACGGGACACCTTAGTTTTCTGGATGACCATATTTCAGTCTCTCTCCTTCATAATTCATTACTTAACATCCATGACATTATATGTCTAGTTAGAAGCTAGTGAGACCTTTTTTTAAATTTGAAGTGACACTCTTGACTTTTAATGGCATTTTGTGTTTGGTTTTTGGTCAAAACCGTTCAGTCTCTGTAACAGAAATCCATCTCTAAGTGGCTTATAAAAAATGGCTTTCCTTGGCTCACATGCCTACAAAGGCCAGGAATTGGGTACAAACATCTCAAGGATTCCATGCAGTGTAGACACATTCCCCAATTTTTTCCCTTTTGCCCCCCCTCCCCCTTTGCCAGAGTCATTCTCAGGCTATTTCATGTTATGGAAAAGATAGTTTTTACCAACTCTTAAATTTCACTCTTTTTTTTGCAAAGTATTTTTCCAGTTCATTTTATGTTACTGTGTTGTATTATTATTATTTTATTATTATTATTTTGAGACAGACTCTTGCTTTGTGGTTCAGGCTTGCCCTGAGCTCAGCCTCAAACTCACATCACAGCAATTCTCCTGCCTCTGCCTCTCGAGTGCTGGGATTACAGGCATGAGCCACCATGCCCAGCACTGTGGTATATGGTACTGACTGCTGCTGGGTGTGAGTCTTCATGCCCAGTACTGTATGTGGTTAACTGGGGATCGAACCTGGGTCCTTTGTGCTTGGAAGACAAGCACTGGAACCACTGAGCTAAATCCCCAGCTCTGTATTATATTATTTTGTATTTATTTAGTTATTTATGTTTTTTGAGACAGGGTCTTACTTTTTTGTAGTTCAAGCTGGCCCTGAGCTCACTATGTAGCCCAGGCAAACCTCAACTCATAGCAATCCTCCTGCCTCTGCCTCCTGAGTGCTGGGATTACAGCCACGAGCGACCACACTAGGCATTATGGAATATGGTACTGATCCTGGTGGGCATGAGCCACTAAGTCCAGCATTGTAACATGTGGTTATGGAGGATCAAACTTGGGACCTTGTGCTTGCAAGGGAGGCACTGGAACCACTGAGCTAAATCCCAGGTCACTTATTTTACTTTTTTATGAACTACTTAGGATAATTTTATTCAGTATATTTTAAAAGGGGTAAAGCTACCTAACAGACTTGTTACATACAGAAATGTATATCAGAAAGTCAAACTTTTCTGTACTGCATTACAGATCCTGTATAATCATTTTACACAAGAGCATACTTAGAAATTCTTTGACCATTTGACAGCCTTTAAAAAATACAAGGCCCCACCATATAAATAAACTCTTACATACCTATGTGACTTATCTACCGGTAGTTTACTTAACTGAAAATTTAAAAGTCGTGGTTATGAAATGAGTCTCTAGATCAGTGTTAGAATTACCTTGTAAAAGTTAAATCAACTAAAATATAATTTCAAATAAAAACTCCAATTCTGAAGCATTTTCATACTAAGCAAATGCATCCCAGCCTCACAGTCGTAATGAACCAACTTTCTAAAGTGCCTGGTAGCTATCCAGACCTAGCGGGACACTCTGGATGCCTCACGGCTGTGACAGGTCTGGGACTGCAGGACCCTGGAGGCAGCCAGAGACCCTGCCGAGTAAGCAGCCTGGGACCGGCCGACTTCCGCTCTGTGGTGAGCAGACGGACTCAGCAATACGCCTCGCCAACTTAAGCTTCAAGCACAGGTTCCTTAGAAAAGGAGAAGGAGAATGGAAGGAAAGGAGGAAGTCACATGAGGAGAGGGGGCAAGGGAAGGCAGAGCAAGCAGCGGAAGAAGAAAAGAGTGAGGAAGGCACTGAGAAGGTGCCTCCCGAGACTGTACCTCCCAAGCCACCGTGGTTTCAAAGACCCCTCGTCCACCTCACTCAGTAAGGAAATCTGCTTTATGGAGCAGAGAGAGAAGAGCAACAATAGGGTCCAGGCGAATAAGGAAAGGTCACTTAAAGGTATCACCAAGTCAAGTCCTTCTGAACTTCCAAGCAAAGTAAACATTTTAAACCCTAAAATCCCAGAGCTCCTGAGCCATGTCCACCTGGAGGAAGCTATCCGATGTATCGTGGTGTGACTCAGTGTTCTCTGCCTTCCAAACTTGAAACAGCTTGGGAAGACAGTGGGATTTGAGCACTGACTCTGAATATTTGTAACCTAGGTTTTAATTTGAAGCAACAGTGTTACACATTTCAACTGTCATTACCACTTGTCTGTAAATTAAATGTACAAAAAGGTTAATTTTATTAAGTAATTAAAACTAAGTTCCACTGACTTAAAATACTGAAATAGCTAACTCTCACTTAAGTAAGAGAAAGCTATAGATGGAAACAGAGCCTAACAGAATAGAAAATATGTCTCATGTCTCCTGTTTTTTTTTTTTTTTTAGGTTTTTTGAGACAGGGTCTCGCTTTTTTGTGGTTCAGGCTGGCCCTGAGCTCAGCCTCAAACTCACATCACAATCCTCCTGCCTCTGCCTCCCGAGTGCTGGCTGGGATCACAGGCGTGAGCCACCATGCCCGGCACTGTGGTATGTGGTACTGGTTGCTGCTGGGCATGAGTCTCCACACCCAGTATTGTTATGTAGTTACCGGGGAATCGAACCCGGGCCCTTGCGCTTGCAAGACAGGCGCTGGAACCACTGAGCTAACTCCCCGGCCCTCATGTCTCCTGTTTTATGTATACAGAATTAATCTAAAATAAAGGCAGAATAATTTTTAAAAACTATGGTCTTAAAATAGTAGTAAAGCTGAATTAATTTTAGGAAGGCTATAAAGTAGCTGAATAAAAATGCTTATTTTAACAAATCAAGAGGAGTAAGAATCCTCTAAAACATACTGAAAAAAGACAAATCCCAATTTAAGATCAGTTACATATAGAAAAGATCCAAAGTATCCTTTGCTCTTGGTTAGAAATACACAGCCAAAAATGTCCCCAGAACCCACTACTGTAATATAGGCCCTACTTTGTCACTGACTTCCATTATATACTTAGAGTGATAACAGCACTCACACAAAAATAAAAAACTCGAGTGCATGATTCGGCAGTGAGCCCTGGGGAAGAGGTTCACATGGTGCCATGGGAAACCCCGTACTGCACTGCCTTTCCCAGCTGTGCTCTTTCCAGTGAGCCTGACTTCAGGCACTCTCCTGTCCACTGCGAACACAGGGATTCCCCTCACTGCCGAACTTCCTGGGCTCTCCTAAGTCCTTGAATTCTACCCACTCCCTGTTCTTCTCAATCTCTTAGAGATTGACCTGCTTAGAAAATATTTAAATGAACTTCCTATTGAAAGATTATACTCCTAGGAGGGAGTGATGGCTGGACTCCTAGTCCAGACTGCTCAGGAAGAGAAGGCAAGTGTTGTTGTGCTTTTGGGGGTAACGGATGAGCTACCCAGTAGGAGGAGTGCGCAGAGTCACCACGCAGACTCTGGGGAGGTTTCAGGGAACATTTCCACTTTTACTGCAAGATATACAGACTTTTATAGTAAACGACAGGGAGCATATTCATACGGATAGAGATCAGTCTTCTCCTGTCCCTCTCTCTCTTAGGTTTCCGGGGAAGAGTCAACATCAAGCACCAACTTCCCTTTTCTTTTATGGGAAGAAGTTACGCAGCAACTGAAGATCGGTGCTGTTGAATCTATATCTGGAGTCGTCTTCAGCACTGCAATCAGGATGCTCCTCCTGGCGAGCCTTTGAGGACGAGGACGCATGGGGAAAGATTTACTAACGTACTGAGGCGAGCAGTCATGTGCTTCTGCTTGAAAGAAGAAATTAATAAAACTGGTGAGTTAAGAAAATATCAAAGTTTTGTAAATGTCCCCAAAGATTCTGAAGAGACTGAGGAGAGTAATTTCTAAGGGTCATTACATGTTTTATGGACCTAATGATTTGATTAGGACTGATACAAATATCATATACTGAGCCATTATTTTAAAAAAGAATTTTTTTACTAATCAAGGGAAGAAATTTAAAAAGGAAAGGAGGGAAGGAAGGAGATGGGGAATATTTTTAACCCATTTTTAAACTGAAGAAAATTCATTAATAATCAAGATCTCTGTAAATAGTATAAACTTATTTGAAAACTATAGTTACAGTTTTATTTACTTTCTGGAACCTTTCCTCAAGGCCATGTAACAAGCTATATTTTCCTCTTTAAGAGAGAGAGGGTTCAAGTAATCTGTGTCTTTGCTTTAATTTCACAGGAATAGTTGCAACAGGGGACAAAGGCGATGATTGTACAGTATTGGAAGGACTTTTCCTTTGGTAAATCATGGTTTTCTTTAGTATTATTATTATTATCATTATGTTATTATATTTATTATCATTACTATTGTGTTAATTTTATCATGTGTAAGAAAAGTGGAAGGCAAACATTAGGGGTGAATTATTTACTACATGATAATTTTCCACAGCATTATGGAGAGAGCTTACTCGAGGAGGGAGATGACTGTCTGAGTTCTCTGTCTTCATGTTTATTCTCATTCTGCTCACACTTCTTTCAAATGTAATGATGAGTCTTCTCTCTAAGCCATCCACAGTGCATCTCCTTTCAGGCTTAATTTTTCTCTCATTCTATTCTCTTTTCTTTTCCATCTCCTCCCACCCCATCTATTCTTTGGCAATTCCTTCTCAGGCAATGGTATCATATGCCAAAAATAAAGATCAGTAAGACTGTCTGCGTTTATTCTTCCTTCATTTTGACAACTATGTCTTTTGGTGCAGATGAGAAGGAATTCCTGGGACAGTGACTCCAAGTGCAGCCACATCTCCGAGTCCATGCAGCTATGACTGCCCTTGTCCTCCACCAATGTCATATCCAGGAGACTAGGGCTTGCTACCCTGCAGTTTTACTCTCCTTACAACTATTAGCACACAGAGGGTATAAGAAAGAGACACTTTCCTGAAGCTCCCATAAAAATCTCAGAGAAGACTTGTTATTGTTTATTTTAGGTCACATGCACACAGCTAAGCATATATCTTGAGGCTTAGGCTAAAGGGTTTGGGCAGATAGAGCTGAGTACCAGAAGGGAGATGATGTTATGACCAGGTGGTTCTTAAAGGAAAATATGCACAACTGACAAGAAGTAACTCATGCCCCTGTCTTGATCATTTTTCTGAGAAAATCATTTTACTGAGAAAATTATACCTGACACATGAAACATAAAAGTGGAGAAGTTTATTTTAGCCTACAGGTATAGCTCATGGCTCCAAGGCAAAAATTGCACAGCACCAGAGCACAGCAGAGAAAGGCTGCTCACTCCATGGAAATCAGGAAGCAAGCAGAGAAAGGAGGACCCTGGAGGGAGATACAAAACCATATCTCTGATGACCTTCCTCCAACCAGCTTCCCTCCTTCCAGTAGCAAGTCAGCTCTAGCACCCTAGTAATCCAGTCATCTTCCATAACCTCCACCTCTGAGTACATGACACATTTTTGTGGGGATCATTCTGGATTCAAACCACAACTTTCTGCCTTTGGACCCAAAAGATTCATATTCATCTTCTTATGGAAAATTCATTTAGTCTGACTCTAAAGTTGTCAAGGTTTAATGGTTTCAGAATTGCTGAAATGTCCAAGTCTGAAGTCTCCTCTGAGATTCAAGGCAAACTCTTAGTGTGAGCTCTTATAAAAATAAAAATAAACACTGCCAACATATTACAAAACAGGGTAAGTAATCCCATTCCAAAAGAGAGAACTAGGAGGATAGATGTGAACCAAACCAAACCAAGATCAAAACCTAGCAGGGCAAAAATTAAATCCTGTTGCCCCAATGCTAGCATCAGGTGCAGGTAGTGGTAAGATTTCAATTCAAAAGGGTGCGGGAGACCCTGGCCCTATGGCATTGTGCTGACAACTCTCATGGCCTCTCTCTTGGAGTGGCTTGGCTCACTGCCTTACCGCTTTCCCCAGACATTACAAATTCTGGGTTTGCCACCTTCCTGGGTTCTCCACAGCACTTTCAGCTTCACTCTCACAATTTCACCCATTGCCATTGCAGAGGTACATTGCCCAGCCTCTCAGACCATTTTCTGAAATCTTGGAGGAAGACTTCCTGACCTTACAACTCTTTCATTCTTCATGCTGTAAAACCCTCATCATGTGGATAATGCCAAGATCAGAAACCAGCTAGAGTAATAGTTGGGGCCCTTGGGATCATTATTTTGCTGAGGTCTTTGACTGCTTGGATGGCTCAGCCCTGTAAACCAAATCTCAGGGAACCATTTCTCTAAGAGGCAGGTGCCACAAATCTCTCTTCTCAAAGTGAAGCCTCATTTCTGCACCCTATCTTAGTTTCTTTTTCTTGTTACTGAGACAAAATATCTAACATTAAAAGTTAAATGAGGAAAGGTTTTTCAGCATACAGCTTGTAGAAGGATTGATCCATAGTCAGCTGGCTCCAAGGAAAGGAAACATGATGTAGGGTCATTACAGAGAAGAAGTAGCCCAGGGCAAAAGAAAAAAGGCAGCAAGACAGCAAAGTAGTTAAGTATCAGCAGGCCTTCCTTTTTTCTTTCTCTTTATATTTATGCAAGTTCCTCACTCTTCGGATGGTTCTCTCCATACCCAGGGTGACCTTTCCAATTATCTACACCCAAAACTATGGCAAACCAATCAGTGCACTACTTTAGTAATCTCAGTCCCATAATATCAGTGGCATACATCCTAGATCCATGCACCTCTAAAATTCCCCACCTACGATCTTTGGGGAACATCTAGACATAAACTATAACACATCCTTAAGCCTATAAAGGACAGGGTTTGGCGGATTCCCTCCTGATATCTTTCCTGTTGTCCTGATGTAAAGCTCTTGACTGCTTTTTAGTTTCATCTTTGTAGGAATGAAGCTCTCTCCTGTTTCAACTTTGTAAGCTCTTCATTTCTACTAAAATTAAAAACTTTTAAAATGGATTTTTGCTCCAATTTCTCACTATAAATGTCTTTAAAACCAGAAAACAGTATCAGTCTACGGCCTGAACATTGGGCTGCCTTGAAGTTGCTTCTGGAAGATTAATTAGTCCTTCACCTTTAATCTCAGCTCCCACAAATTCTTAGGACATGAACAAAATACAGACAAATATTTTCTTCTAGAAAATAACATATATAGTTTCAAATCCAACTGCCAAAGGAGTTGTTCCCAAAAGAAATTTCTTGAACCTGAACTTTCTTTACTCTCAGTATTTCTATTGGCATTCTAGTCTTCTGAACTTCAACCAGTATCACTCATCAAGCTTTCCATTCAGCATTGTAAGGCTTCTCTAGCTAAGGATCTCCAGGTTTTTCCATACTTTTCCAACAATTTGTTCCAAAGGCCTCTTAATCACATAGTCAGGAAGATTCTCAGTAATGACCCAACTTCTCTGGTACCAAAATATGTCTTAGTTGCTTTTGCAACAGTTGGACAAACTGCTTGGATGGGTTTTTAGGACTGTGGTTATAGTCCTTATTGTGTCTGACTCCAAGGCAGAAATGATATAGAACAGGAGCATATAGCAGAGGAAATTGCTCACATCATGGAGCACAGGAAGCAAAGAGAAAAGAAGAGCCATGAAGGGAAATATACACTTGCAGTTCATACTGTCAAAAACTTTCTTCTAAATCAGCCCTATCTCCTAACACCAAGTAAGTTGCTGCGTCCTCATGATCCATTCACCTTCCACAAGACCCACCTCTGAGTACATGAGGATTAGGGCATTTCAGAACCAATCCATGACACTCTTTGTCATTGAATAGAATATAATCAGTTGACAGACTGCCAGTGGGAAATGGAGATGAGATGTGTACATGCAACATCAGATGATAGGATAAATCCTAGAAGAAAAAAAAAAGAAGAAAAGGAGTGACAAGAGCCAGAAAGGTAAAAATGTGTGTGAATTGCAAAATAATCAAGGAGCCAGTGTGCAATCAAATATATACTACAGATGATAGTTTCTGGAGTGATATATGTGCACCCATGTTTATAGCAGCTCAGTTTGTGATTTGCTAAGTCTTGGAAACAACCCAAATGTCCATTAACTGGAGACTGGATAAAGAAGATGTAGTTCTTTTATAGAATGAACTATTACTCTGTCATATAAAATGATAAGACTGAGTCATTCACACACAAATGGATATACCTTGAGGACGTTCTCACAAGCGAAATAAACAGGTCACAGATGTGTAAATATCATCTTTTCTTTGGTATGAGAATATGAAGTTGTAAATGACTTTTAGTATTATAATTGATATTGAGAAGTAGAAAATATTTAAAAGGAAAGAGTGTGAGGGTAAATAATGAGGGGAAAACGAATGTGGTAATAGTAAAGAAAAAAGAAAACAAAGATTGTGTATATAGGGTGTGGGGGGAGGAAGGGATGGGGAAAGGGAAAAAATGAGAATCAAGTCATGTCATATTCTGGTACAAACTCTAAATGTTGAATGCAATTATGAGGTGTATTCATAACGTACCAATAAAGATAATTTTAAAAAATACATCCATTATTAACAAAATTAAATATATAACCACCTTCAAAAAAAGAAATTATTCCTAGAGCTGAAGCATCAGGATATATAACCCAAGAGAATATTATCCCCTTTAGTCACAAGTGTTCATAAAAAGTTATTCACAGACTAGAATTTAGGATCCAAAGGAGATAAGCATCAATAGAATATTACACATTATTATAATTGCAAATTAAAATTTTATGCATGGTTCTATATTTTTAAATAGTCACAGGAGTTCTGAGCCAATTGCAACCACTTTCACTTAAGCAAATTACCAGGGGAATCTATATATAATTGAATTAATGTACATGTTTACTTATAATACATATGGTGGCCAAAGATGGGAAGAAGAAGGAAGAGAGTCAGACAGATAGATAGAAAGAGAGGAAGAAAAAGAGAATGGAAAAGAAAGAGAAAAAGATGTTGAAGGTCTTGAGATGCAATCTCAAGGCCCAACTGATCTCTCTGCCCCTCAGTTTTTTGGAACAACATCCTGACCATTAAAGATAAATATCCTGTTAAATAAGAGTATCTGGAATAAAGTCAAATTCATACATCACACTCAAGCAGGTGAGTGTTTTCGTTTCCAAACCCTTAAAAGTAAGAAAAGGCATACAGACAGGAGGGACTTACAAATAGAGAAAAAGAAAAAAAATGTATTGCAACTCACACCTTATTTTCACAAACAACACACATAACTTAAGGTAGTCACATTATTGAATGCCATAAGGCACATAATATTGGTAGGACTCCAGACACAAAGCAATCATGTCACAGAAGAGTAATCCCCATGGCTTTAGCCAAAGTCTGAACAAAAAGATGTTTCTTATTTTCAGCTTTCATAGTCATTATCATTCCTTTACAATCCCCTAGCTCCATATCTACAGCTATTTTCCTAATGCTGGCATAATCTCTGATCACTCTTCTTTTAGTTGACAAGACATCTAACAATGTGAAAAAGCCTAAAGACTCTACAATAAGTGAAAAGCATTTATGGGGCTATATAAGGGATAGGAAAGGAAAAAGGAAAATATAGTCCCATTAAGAGACTAATAAAAAAATCATAGAAACAACTTTTTCATTGAAATTTATGTACCAGCTATCATATAATTTTTATATGTGGCTCATCTTTCAACTTGAACAGCTAGCACACTATCTTGCTTAGTTCCAAAAATATACTAATATACACCATACCTTGAAAATTCATATTAATTGGTTCTATCTTGAAATAGCTGTTTACTATTTTTACATAATATAATTAAATACTCCAATGCTATATCAATAAACATTAAGGATATGACATACGAATGAAAGTTAGGAAATTCCACATAGAGAATGTCTACAACCTCAGCTGTTATAAAATTAAGATTCCTCAAGGGACCAGAAAATTGGAATGTAAATTAGAGAATATAGTTCCTCTACTGTTCAATATGTAATGCATGGAGAATGCAAAAGTCAAGAACTCAAGGACAGGTAGAATCTGATTGAATGCTTTCTCCTTTTGAGAGTCAGTTGACATAAACTGAATTTGATATTAGGTTTGGTATTTAGTACTTGGTTTCAGAAGCTCTTATCTAAAAAATGGCTTGCAGAAGAAGGAACAGTGTTGTGATGAAATGATTTCTTCCATCTTCTAGACCTCAGTTCTTTGCTATCTTCTCACCTATCAACCATCAAGAAAGAAACATGGGATCATCTCTGATCTCTCTCTCTTCCCTCTGCATATCTTTGACAGCTGTATGTCTAAACATTCAGTTGTATGTCTAAACACTTTCATGAAAGCTCATGTGATGTTATACTTCAGCTGACTTATGACAAAGCTCTTCCTCCAATATCTTTGTACTCTAGTCCTTGTTACTCATTTTGTCAAACTAGCTTCTGAGATGGTGTGCATTTCCCTCTCACTACTTACATTTCACCAGTATGTTTAACACTCTTATTTCTGGAATTCAAATTTTTGGGCTTTGTTCCTAACATTTTGAAGGCATCTCTCCTCAAACATTTCTACCTCCATCAAATAAATCTAATTTCTTCTCCATTGGAAAGTACATAAATATCCTAGCACTGTGCTTGGGACACATAAGGATCATCAGAAGTATTAATTTATTCTTCTTAGAGTAAAATAAAGTTATTATACTTCTAGACCCTTGCCCATGGCATATATTTTATTGAGTACCCTCCCTTCTCTTTGCCATTTGTTCAAACTTATTCTTTCTTTTAAGAATAATATTCTACCACTTTTATGAAGCCTTTTCCCCCAAACATTGCCGCTATTCTCTCTTTTAACTTCTGCAGCAATTGTCAATCTATGGGAATATTTAGTCTCTTCACAAAAAAGAGGAAAGTGTATTTTCTACTAACTCTAGTCCATTTCTTCCAGTAGCATTGATGCTCTGGCATTTTGACCTGCACCACTCATGGGCCAGGGATGCTTTCAGCCGAACTAAATCTTCATACTGAACGTAGCAATTTTCAAAGTAGAAAGCTGCAGGACTGTTGAAAAAATGTGGGCATGGGAGGGGAAACTTTCCCAGATGTCCCAGGGTAGGAAAGCATTGATAATTTCTTTAGGTAAGCTGTTGTAAATCAGATAAATCCCTCCCTGCCCTTCTGTTGAGGCAGCAACCTTGTCAGCAAATATGTCCCTACTGTCAATAAGTAACTTCTCCACCTTCTAGATTATGGCACAAAGAGTCAAAATGATGAAGCAGCAGTGGATTAGTATGATGTTCTGTGCATATCAAGACAACTAAAATCCTCTGGATTATATCCTGCCAGACAGCAGTTAATATAGCCCTGGGGTAAGACTTAGCTTCACTATATCTAGGAATCCTAGGTGAATAGAAACTTCTTTTGATCCTGATTCTTGAGATAGCCTGAAGAGTATATGTATGAAGTAACTGTCACATAACTAGTGTCTAAGTGCAGATGGTTACTTGAATATGCTATAGTAAAGACACCATAATCAGCACAGTTGTGACTGAAGCTACCACTCTCTTGTTCATTGTCTGTTATAATTTACCACGATCCACCTAGATTTTTCAAAGACTACACAGGTATATTATATGTAGAAATCAGTGTAGAAATACACTATTTTGAAGATGATTTTTTTCTTTTTTAAAATTGAATTTATTGGTACATTTTATGTACACATCATAATCACACTCAACATTGAGAATTTGTACCAGTATATGACACAACTTCATTACCCTGCCCACCTTATAACTCTCTTGCCCCTATATACATAATATTTGTTTCCACTTCCTTTTTTAAATTATCAATTTCCTTCTTTACTTACCTCTACTTCCCTTTTCCCTTTGAATATTTTCTCTTTCACAATATCTGTTATACATTCTAGAACTCATTTATGTCTTCAGTTTCTCATACCAGAAAAAAGATAAAGTATTTATACATCTGTGACCCATTTATTTCACTTATGAGTATGTCTTCAAGGTATGTCCATTTGGGTATAAATAATTCAAAATTATCATTCTTTATGGAAGAATAATACTTCATTTTATTTTTTAAAAACAACCCACATCTTCTTTATCCAGTCTCCACTTCATGGGCATTTGGGTTGTTTCCAAGATTTAGCTATCACAAACTGAGCTGCTTTAAACATAGGTGCACACGTGTTGCTGTGATGTGAATTTTTAATTCTATCATGTATATGTCTAGCAGGGGAATCATAAGGTGAAATGGGACCTCTAATCCTGGTTTTTAAAGTAATTTCCACACTGATCACCATTTTAGCTGCACCAGTCTTCATTCCCACCAACAGTGGAGAAGGGTTCCTTTCTCCTCTCAGCCTTGCCAGCATTTGTTGCTGGTTAATTTCACAATAGAAGCCAGTCTTTGTGGAGAAAGATGAAATCTCAGTGTTGTTTTCATCTGCATCTCTCAAGTGACCAGTGATGCTGAGCATTTATTCATATGCTTCTTAGCTGCTCTTACTTCTTCTTCTGAAAAGTGTTTATTCATTTCAGTGCCCATTTTTAAACTGGTCTTAAAATTGGGAGAGGGGCAATTTTTTAAAGCTCTTTGTATATTTTAGATAGTAGTCCTTTTATGATAAACAGCTGGTAAAATACTTTTCTCATATTGTTGGTTGTCTTTTAGCTCTGTTGGTGGTTTCCCTTGCTGTGCAGAAGCTTCTTAGTAAGATGAGATCAGAGTAGTTGATTCTTTCTGCTAGTTCTTATGCTGTAGATGTTTTGTTCATAAAGTCTTTCCCTAAGCCAGTGTCTCCAAGAGGTCTACCTAACCTGTTTTGCAGCAGGTTTAGTGTTTCTGTTTTAACATTTAGGTTTCTAATTCACTTTGATTTTAGTTCAGTGCATGATGAAAGAGGTAGATTCAGCTTTAGTCACTGGCTGATTGAAACCCACTTTTTCCAACACCATTTGTTAAAGAGGCTATCTTTCTTCCACTAAGGATATTTGGTGCCTTTGTCCAAAATAAGGTGGCTTAGTATATCTGAAGTTCATAACCTTAATACAGACACTAATAATAAAAATGAACCTTTTTTCAATAGGCAAGAGTTGGAGTCTGGGATCTACTTCATGATTTGCTTGGAGAAACAATAAGAATTGATCACTGATTCATGCAAATAGTAGATACCATTACTAGAAATAGAGGTTTTGAGATATTCTGGATATACATTGCTAAACTGTTCAAAAGTTATCTGTGTCAAAGCAGATAACATTGAAGAGGTAAAGGGTAAGGGGCTCAAAGTGTGAGGTAAGAATCATGTAATCCCAGATCCTCCCTCTGAAGGAATAACTGTAGTCATGTCTGAATCAGGCTGGGTAAAGCTTAACTATAAGTGTTGGTATTCTATAGATGGTATCTAGACTGCAAAATGTAAATACGGGTAAATGTCTTCTGTGTTCTGTTATCATTTTTCTGGGGGAGATAAATAGCTAGGGCTGGACCTCTTACCTCTAGGTTATATTATCCAGGGAAGAGTTCACTTTTAGACAAGACAAAGATTAGAGACATGCTTTAAAGGAACTAACACTGTGAGAAAGTAATTATATAAACAAATGATTATTAAAATAAATAATCATAAAAAGGAACATGAAATCCATGGTATCATTATTTTCATCACAGATTTATCTACCCAAACAGGTTTAGCCTGAAACCTTAAGAATCAGTTTCACAGAAGGAAATACACAATCCATATCAAGGACCCACCCAACTAGAAAGAAACTGGTCTATTCTGCAAAATAATTTCCAAGGTGATCATAACTATGCCAAGAATAACTTGGCTAAGGCTTAAGATAAAGAAATGTGTGAAACAAATTTCACAACAAAGATAGTATTCACACTGGCTTTACTATTCTCAGGCATTCGGTGTGGAAATATCAACTTCAGTCAATAACTGGGTATTTATATTGATGCTGCTGGAGGCTCCCTGAGGGATACAGCTCCGGGGACCTGCCTGCTGGAACAAGTCTGTGTCTGCTGTTCCCTGTGTCATCACCTGCATCATCTGCACTGAGGATCTCTACAAATTTCTACAAACCCTTATCAGAGCAGGAAGTTTTCTCACTATGCAGCTTAGAAATTTTATCTTGCAGTATTATTTAATTTTCTATATCTCGTCTTCATTGATTTCCAATGCAAATATAGCTACTAACACTAGTTAGAAAACCAACATGTCCTGCAATGCCATAGTCATCCATATCTACTGGATATAAGTTCTTAGGTATTATTAGGTAATGCTAGGTACTATTCTACCACCACTCTTTCCATGCTGTAATAATCAAAAGCATATATATTAGCCCAGTCTTCATATCAAAGGTACTTTCTCTTCACTAATGTGTCCCGTGTTGCCTGTGTCCACAGTGCTGCCACATGTTTCCCTTTGGTCTGAAGCTAATGCGTGGTGCTTCCACTTCATCTCCTCTCAGCAGCTGTGGCCGTCGTCTAAATGAACACATGAATTGAGTTAGTGTGCCGTGAGTGCCTCCACATCAAGAACTACATTGAAATGAAGATTGATGGCCCTGAGGAGTAAATTCATATTTTCTTTGAAGCCCAAAATCTGTGTAAGGAATAGACTAAAACTCTCTGATTCAAAGTTTGCCTCACAACTACAAACTTTCAAGTATACTTAGTTTGATTCCAGGATTTATTCTTGTGTTAATTGGGACAGATGAGGATGAAATTCAGGGAATTCATAAAACTTCAAACAGTGTCACAGAAACACTATGTGAGGCTCTGACACTGCTAGAAAGATGCATAGTTTCCTTCTGGCAGCACCTTAAAGATGGGAAAATCATCAGCCAAGGAATCAGAGGGCCCACAGGTAATAGCAGGTATATGATCACAGCAGTTCTTGAGAGATTGTAATGAAAGGACTCTGCAGAGAGGTGGCTATGATCAAAGCTGTAATCCCAAGGACAGCACAAGGGAAGTTACCACTGACCTGAGAGCTGACTGGGCAGGAGAAGAGCATGTTAATGAAGGCTGGGAGAGCTGAAAGAGCGGAGGGGGCAGTCATCCTGGGGGTCACTGTACTGCTAGAAGACTGAGTAGTGGCGCTGAGAGGGGAAAAGATGCATCAGCCTCTCTCAGCCTTGGTCTTGATCTCTTACCTTGCCTCTCCTTGTCTGAATCCCACCAGAAACCAGAAGACAGAGAGGACAGAAAGGAGATCTGCAGAAGGGCAAAAGGTGAATGACCAGCTCAGTCAACATTCTACATCAAGATAAACTTCTGGCCTCTGTAGAATTGTCTTTTCTTGCAGCTAAGATAGTGTTTCCCAAAATGTTTTCCAGATGAGAGCTCTGGGTGGAAATGGAGAGATTCACATGCACAAATTCATTTTGGAAACTGTATGTTAACATATTAAACAGATCTCACTAGTCCAGAAATTTTCAAACCTGCAAAATATTCATAACACATTTTAAATAAATAATTGTTGAGAATAATGATAAATTTGACAGTAGGCTGGGCCTTAGGGATACCATGGTGAGGAGAGCAGACAACCACCCTTGCAGTGCTCATAAACAATTAGACAGCCGGATGTAAGCAAGAAGCAGAAGTTAGTTATTGTATAAAATGGTAAGAAACTGTCAGAGGAGAGTAAAAGGTGCAGCATATCCCAAGTAGAAGTTATTTAGCTTTGGAGTTCCTTGTTTCTGGAAAACTTTCAAGAATGAAGGATTCTTTTTTGAGAAAGATTACTCTTTCTTTGACTACTGGCTATATGTTTTAGTCTGAAATTTCCATAATTAGGTGCTTAATACCTAGTTTCTTGCAAAGTAAACTTTTTCTTGCTGTCTACCCTGTCTGGTCAGATACTTTTCACTGAAATAACTGTCAGGTGTATGTGCATCGAGAAGGGAAATCTACTTACTAGGTTTTAAACCAAAGTCCACAGTGGTTTAACAAAGTGGGTACAAAGAGAGGAAAATAACTTCTGGGGCTTATAGGCTCATAGTACACACTTTCCTAACTTTGTATGACAGAAAAAGATTTTTATGAGAAAATGTGCAGCTAATTGTCAACGCTGGAATTTGATGTCTCTCTTGATTTCCTTTTCTGCGCTGGAAAATGGCAGTCCAGTTGCTGTGGGCATTGCCTGATAAAGGCTCATGCTCCCACCACAAGGAGAAAAGTGCCATTGGGTGGTGATGCTAGAGAATCTGTGAACACTGCCAAAGCTAGACTTCAGTGGGACACACTGCATCCGACTGACTCCCTCCCTTTAATTTTCTCCTCTCGGTTTATTCCTTCAGAGCCTTCCATAGTTGAGGCTCCTTTCTTTATGAAGGTTTGAAAGAAATTGAGTCTCAGTGGGGAATTAGGAGAAATTAGACATAAATTAATGGTAGGCCAGGAAAGCATCCTGGGACTCTTTAATTTTCTATCCATTGGGCTTCCCATTCTCCCTTGTTGAGATTTAAAAGCATCAGGTCATTTAATAGCTCTAAATTTTGATTCATCTTCAAAAAGAGCATGTGTCCAACATTTATTGATTTAACTGTTATCTACATCCATGATAAGCTGAGTTATTTAGGTCCTTAGTCATCATGATCCTTGGGTTGACCTCTGATTGACCCAAATGATAGGTGCCTCAGTTACTTTCTTGTTGTTGGGACAAAATAAGAAAAGGTTTATTTTAGCTCACAGTTTGTAGCGGTTTCTGTCTATAGTCTGCTGGTTTCAAGGCAGAGCACCGTGGCAGAGGATGTGGTAAATTTCTATGCAGACAGAAAAAAGCAACAGAGTGCCTCTCTTCCTTTTTGTTCCATTCAGGGTAAAAGTCTATTGGTGGGTTCCACTGACACCCAGAAAGGGTCTTCTGTCTCCAGTAAAATACATCTAGCCACATCTAAAATGACACAAGTCCAATTCATGGCATGTTCCAGTTCCCACACCCCCATGAGTCAGCCTCATTCAAAGCCCTCCCCCCCACACCACATGTGAGGTTTGGGGGTACATTTTAGATACAAACCATAACAATAAACATACATATACACAAAGAAAAATTTCAATACGTGCTTCTAAGACTAGGTTCCAACCCAACACCAAGGTTACAGTCCTTAAAGAACTTTCATTACATGACATTAAACAGTATTAGAAAAACACTCACATTGCACATATGGATTATAATATAGTATTATAAATATTTTGTTCATCCTCATAGTGATCCATAATAAAAACCTGAGTAAAATATTTAGATATTTATTTTATAGAAGAAATTGAATGTCAGAAATATGAAAAGACATATTCAATGTCTAGTTACTATTAAGTTGCATAAAGAAGATCTGATAGGTGTTTCTATAAGTAAATTTAGACTTTGTCTATTTTATTGTCCATTTTCTCCACCCTATTGTGTTTTGTTACTTCCTAAATTATTAGTCTTTATAACATCAGTGTGTGACCTAGTTATCATAAAACTCTGTAGTATCATTTGTATTCATGAATATAGGATCTTCTAGAATTTCTATGAGAAAACAAAATAGGGTGCATGATTAAACACTTCGCCTGTGTCTATGAAGTTGATATATAAAGATTTTTATTTCTCTCCACTTGTTACAAATTTGATTTGTGGTTCTGTAAAATTAATGTCCATTGATTTTTCAGAAAACTGAATTTCCTACACAGAGGATCTGGTTTGTAGAAGAAACAAACAGTACATCATTATTGATTAGGTATTGCTTTTCCTTAAGAACTGTTGAGAATATAAAACTGTTCTAATGGAGTGTTCTGACATAACACTTTAATTCATTTCCAAAATTCAACCTGTCTCCTAACGAATAGCAGCACACTTTGCTTTAGAAATATCAATATATTTTCAGCCAAAACAGTGAAAAAGTAAAGTACTGCCCCAAGCATTAGCTTTTATACACAGATAAAATATAGACTTCATTTTAGTGGAAGAGAATAGAAATCATCTCAACTCTCTGACATAACAGAATGTACCCTCCTTTTTCTAGCATTTCTTCAGATTTGCAGTTAAAAGTGACAATAGGAATATTGATAGGCCACAGAAAGAATACACGTCTATTGCAGGGACAGGCATATTTTGGACATTATCTTTCCAAATGCCTGATGTACTGATTTCTCTTTTTCTCCCTTTATCGAATCGATTGGTATACTTTAGAAATACATTATGATCACACTTGTTATTGGGCGCTTGTACCTGTACATGATGCATCTTGATTCTTATTTTTTTCCATTCCCCTGTCCTCCCTTCAACTTTCTAACCTACCCAATATACATAAGCTTTGTTCCTGTTTTTTATTTTCTTTTTGCCATTGAATTTTTCTTTCCCTTGTTTTACTCTGCCCCCACCTAGTTTCCCTTCTCCTTTGAACATTTTCTTTCTATTTCACAATACATTTGGGGCCTCAGTTACACCTTCATTCTCTCACAGAAAAAAAATGGTATGGTATTTACACATCTATGTCTTATTTATTTTACTTATGAATATTGGATGCACTTATTTGTATCTCTGAGCACGCATGAAAGAGCCAGCAAATTTCATGTAATTGCCATACTCCAAAGGTTCCAGAGGGAAATTAGCAATCACAATTATTTACTTAAACACAAGCGGGTTACTCAAGTAACCTCAGGGTCACACTGAAACATCTCCCAACTTGGGTTACAACTTCAAAATTAATGGGAATAAGCAGGCAGTAAGGCCATTGGGGTACACTGAACAGCCTCACCATAATTAAAGGCCTATATGCGGCCAAACAAAATTATCTACTGCTCTGGAGGGGGGAGGCTTTCCTCAGTCTCACAAATCCTGAACATCAAATGGTTTCAGGTTCTTTCCATCCAGTTCTGTGCCTTTAAGATGTGAGCTTCCTTCAGTGTTTCTGATGAACTGATTTTTGTAGGCACTTGTTTTAATTACTTTTTAATCTCCAATAATCATGTTATCAAAGGATTTATTTAAACACTATCCCATGCCTGCCGTGGAGCTCCAGGAACCACACAGAAGGTATCTGTGAACAATTACCTGTAATAAGCATAGAGAGCTTAACTCTGTGCGCTTCAAACAAACGTAACTTGCAAGTTGATCAAGTCCCTCAAAGCCAGAGACCTAACTGTTAAATTCTTGGGAGGTATTACTCTGTTGGGAAGGCAATTTTAATAACAACATGAAGCAAGGTCTCTAGTGGAACAGAGGCACATGTAGAGTTCTTTACTGCCATGTTCCGCCAACGGGACACAGTCGAGCAGTGAGTTGAACCTGTGGAAGGCAGCACACGTCACGGCGCTCATCTGCCGGCTGCGTCATGGCTGGGTTAGGTCTTTCCTGGAGATAGGCTTACAAGAAGAGGGAGTGAGCTGCTTTGCGGCTGCCAAAACCTCTCTTTTGCCCAGTGATCCTTAAAGATGAAGACACCAGAGAGTTTACTGTCGTCAAAGGGTGGATGTAAGTAAGGCAGAGAAAAGAAGTAATACAGTAATAATGCAGGAAAGAAAAACATTTAAAAGTATTTCCTTTCAAGATATCTGATGAAATTGGGTAGGTGAGGGCTGTTTGTTTTGTGGTGTTTCATTTTGTTGGGTTTGTTTGGAGTTAGGTTTTTTGTTTGTATTATTTTTAGGGCTTTTTTTTTTTTTTCAATTTTGTTTTAGTTTCATTTGAGAGCATTTTTTTTTTCTTTAGTGTTTCCTGAAAAAATTCACCTGATCCCATCTACCTGGTCTTGCTGGTGTCAGACCAGATGTTCAGGCCTTTGGCATATTTCCAAGAAGTTCCTCCTTCACACCCAAGATTAACCCTGTAGCAACTGTCTTGAGCATGGCAGGGACACACATTTCCACAACTACTTGGCCTTAGAAGGAAATAAAACATCACCTGGAGCATCATAATAGCATAATATTTTATTTGCACTCTACTTTCCCACAGCCACTTTGAGAAGATGGATAATGAAGAAGTTGAAACAGAATAGAAGTATGATTTTCCCCAAGTCCAAAAAATAGATAGAATAATCCATCTCAAGAACAATGGAGCATCTTTGCCAGTAGAAGTGTTTGAGAGTAGGCATCCATGATGATGTTTACTGTTCTTCACATAAGCTAATGTTCAGCAAACCCTGATAAATAATGACCAATGTTTAGAAACCTCTTTATGATTCACCAATACCTTCCTTCATCAGGGATTTCAACTTTACTTCCACTTTGCATATTTCATTTATAGATGATCAGATTGATTATAAATGCTTTCAGAATTCTGGATGTGATATATGCAAGATTTGAATATTCAAAATTTTAACTCCCAAGCATGAACGTTAGCTCTATCTTCCCAGTACTTAAATTAGGATTATAGTAAGATTCAGATACTTAGACTATTGACAGTTTTCTGATATAATGACCTTTTATATTCTTGTTTTCTAATTATTAGATGTTGTTTTAATTTTTTAAATAAAACAGAAATATGCATTATGTCTCCAATTGAATATTAAACACACTTTACAAACAGGCTTGATGAGAAGAAAATAACTTTAACTGGCCACACAGTCAGCTAGCCCATGTGTGCTAAACTCAGGTAATGACTTGTGCTCTGCCTAGTTGCCTTAAGCACAGGGTCTATTCTGATCCTCTTCGACATAAGGATCAAAAACTTTGAATTCTTGCACAATCTCTCAAGATCTTTTGATGAATGCTTTAAGGAATGTTTAAATGTAGAATCATTTGAAGGAGGAAAGTTGTGAACCTCACTTCATCTTTCCCACCATTCTTTTTCTATCTTTTTATTTATATTCATAACCTATTCCACCATTCTTATTCTAATGAAAACCACCATATCCTTTTATGTTTGAAAAAGGGAAATTATTCATTTCCAAAAAATAAGATTTGTATTTGCATGTTTTCAGTGACTTATAGGTACAGATTTGAGTTTTCCTAAATGAATATACTTTTTGTGTGTTGAAATGAATTTCTTCTGTTCTAAATGTAATACTTTATTTTCAATTAACTCAAGACCAGGAGCATTAATTATTCTAGCAACAAGTCAAATGAAAACACTGGCTACAGACATTTAAACTTTGACCCTAAGAAGTAGTTACACTTCAACATGATTCATTTTATTTTTTTCTCTTCAGAGGTTTAATCTTTCAACTCTTCCAGACAACCTATAATTCCACCCTTCTGCCCTCTCTGAAATTACCCAAGTGTTGTCTGCCTCCAGGGAAGAGTTGCTGCTCTAATGTCAGAAGCAGAAGGTCAGACGAAAGCTTTAGGTCTGTTTGCCTGGGGACAGGGGATTCCTCAATAATTTCAGCAGTCCCAAAAATAATGATTGGTTTCGGTAACCCGATGACAGGAAAACTACTACCCTACATAACATAGATGTTAACATAGCAAGGAAATTTGTTTCTTCACTGGGAAGAATTCTTTTACTGAGTTTCTGTGTACAACAGCCATAACTTAAATACACATGATGCTTGATCATTGTACCAGGTTATTCCTTTTTCTTCCTTAGGAAAGTGTTTTGTCATCCATCCTGAAATCTCTTAATGACACAGGGCAACAAGTAATACAAAATTGTTGTCTAAATAAACTAAAATAATCCAAACAATGGAAATAGTATAACTCTCAACCTGTAGATTTCTGAAATGTGAGTCCGTGTTCTCTAAAATTGAGGAACGAATTCTAGGAACAATGGAGGTTAAGAGTAGGAAAAAGTTTATTGAGAAAGAAAGCTTCTGCCTAAGACAGACAAAAGGGGACCCAAAAGTGGAGTAACCTGGGGCCCCATTTTCCAGGGGATATTTAGGGAGCAAAGTCAAGAGGGGAGGTAGGTTCAAAGTGGAGCCAATAAATAATATTCAAAGGTGGACAAAACTATGATCAACCAGAAAAACTAATCCTGATTAAAGGAGAATGCAATGGGAAAGCAGATCACCTAATAAGCTAAAGGGATTTTCTGTTGGAGATCTTTCCAGGGGAGGATGGGCCAAGACCCTGCCCCCTCCATTGATTTATACCTTATTAGAGTATCTATCACTGTTCTTCAGCCTGCATGGATGTGGTAGCTTCTTTCCCTTTACAGAACTAACCATCAGTGAATGTGTCTTGATTGTCTTCCAGGCTGGCTCCTTGGCTGCCCTCCATGTTGGTTTTTTGAGGACCAGCCCTATCTAACTGCCTACAAGATATCTAATTAGCTTACATATCTAAAACATTAAGACCTGGCTCCCTAGCTTCTCTGAAGTAATATATAAGATTATTTCAGTTACATTCTCTTGAGGATCTGATCCCAAAGGAGTTTAACAACCACAAACTTTCTGAGCTAGAAACTGACTCTGATTGCTAGAATCAGTCCTCCATTATATGAAAGGGGTTCACTGATGACTCCCCAACTAGAGCCTACCTGCCCACAGATAGCAAGTTTTATGAGTCAACCCATCAAACATTAGAAGGAGGCATGACAGAGCACAGAGAGAGAGTGTGCAAGGACAGGAGGTTGGTTATGTGTCAGTCGTTCAATGTCTTTCCATCACCTGACCCAGGTCAATACCGATGGCACTTTGCTTAAAGTTTACTAAGTTCATTTGTGGTTAACTCCTTTAATTTTCCAAATTTTCTCTCTATTCATTGTGTGTTTAAATTCTAGAGATAATGCTACAAATATGAAACTATATTTACAAACAAATCCAGAAACATTTGTCTAAATATCACCATCTTAATCAGTTTTAAGTTTAAAGTGGAAAAAAAACAGGAAAAAAAGAAACATTTTCTAGAATGAAGCAAGGATCCAGAATATTGGAGTAAAGTTGCTAAGAGCTGCTTAATTTTGTGTTTTCATGATGACCAGCACTGTTGAAATTATGGAGAATTGGAATTTTTCTAGTCCATGTTATCTCATTTTTGTTTCCATTTCTAGGATTAGCGCTGTTCCAGAAGCACAACTGAGTGTCCCAGACGCAGATGGATGCCTGTTAGAGACTTGATTCCAGTGCTCAAGAAACACACAGGCTCAGGGGCCGGGGATTTACCTCAGTGGTTCCGGAGCCTGTCTTGCAAGCGCAAGGACCTGGGTTTGATCCCCGGTTAACCAAATACAATACTGAGTGTGGAGATTCATGCCCAGCAGCAACCAGTACCACATACCACAGTTGCGGGTGTAATGGCTCAGGCCTGTAATCCCAGCACTTGGGAGGCAGAGGCAGGAGGATTGTTGTGATGTGAGTTGGAGGCTGAGCTTAGGACCAGCCTGAACCACAAAGCGAGACCTTGTCTCAAAAAAACACAAAACAACAAAAAGAAAAATACAGGCTCACTGTTATCTTTGAAATCTTCACAAATTATTCCCTTCTGTTCTTTGACCCTCATTGGTTATTTCTTGTCTGGACAATGAGAATGGGAGAGAATCCTTTGATCGGTGCTGATTCAGAGATCTGAGACTTGAAATATCTTCAAAGAATTTTTCCTTTTTAAATTTCTTCAGTCTTCACGGTCCCCCTTGTGCTCTGCTTCTTTAGTCTTCTACAAAGATCTTCTTCTTATGTCGCGTTGCTCCTTTCTTTTATTCTCTCAAGTTGGACCCATGAACACATTAAATGGTGCAACTAATACACTTAGGCATGAAGAATGTGGCTTAGTCTTGTTTGTGGTTGCTTTAAGGTAAAACTCAGTTTTAATAACAGATTATTTCATACCATTGTCTCATTTCTAAAGATACATATATATCTCTACAGCCTACATAGAAAAGAAAAGTTATTAGTTTACACAATGCTAGGTCATTACTTCATTAATGGCTTCTCTTGTTAAGATCTACTTATGCAAGCTTAATTATGAAAGTCCTAATTTAGCCTGGCTTCCTTAAATAAACTTCTGCCTCATTTTTCTTTCTTTAGTCAAACTTACTTTGTCTCTTTTTACATTCTTCAGTTTGATTATTAATCACTTGTCCTTGTTTTCTGCCAAATTTAGATTAAATTTTTTGATAAAAATCTCTCAAACACTAAATCAGCATTTAATGTAGGAAAAGATGTAATCAGTCACATTGTGCTCAGATTTTGCCATATTCACAATAACAAGTGATTTCCAACACAAAGTTAGATATAAGACTTCAGCTGATTTTCATATTTTAGCTTTGCCTTGCGCAGAAGCTCCAGATTTATTGCCCCATTACTATGATTTGGTCACTTCTTCCTCTTTCTGTTGTTGATCCTTCCATCTGTTCACTGATACAATCACTTTCCATAAAAACGGAAATAAATCTGACCGAACTTTGGATGGGATTATAATTTATTCTTGTGGTTGACTTCCTTGATTAGTTTCTCCTTTTTTTTTCTTTAAGAGAGAAAGATGACTTTTATATCTTTTCTTTGTCTTCCTTTGGCTATGAGAATCAATGTTTTGTACTAAATTAATTATTTTTTGGTCCCAGGAATCAAACTTGGGACCTTTTACTTGCAAAGGAAGTGCTGGAACCACTGAGCTAATCCTTGGCACTTTACGCTAATTTAATAAGAGTATTGGCTCCACACATATTTTCCTGATGCTTGATAGATTTTGCACCATTACTCACCACCTCAGGTTTAGTAAGACAGCCTTTCTAGTACTTAGCAAAGGGACCTTTAAAGAACTGACATCTAAATGAGAATTAAGTTGTGTCTTATATTGGTACAAATCCTCATTATGGAGTGCAGTCATGATGCGTGTATGCAATGTACCAATAAAGATTAAAAAAAAAGAACTGACATTTACTGAGTGTCTTTCATGCATCTGTCATTATATTACATTAACTCACTTAATTATTGCAAACAGCCTTTATGAATTATGTACTATTATCTCCATTATCTCTTTTTAGCAAATAAAAAATTGACCACCTCAAAGATGAAATGACTATGCACAAATTATAGAGCTGCTATCCAGTAAAGATGGAATTAGTGCCCAGGTCAGTCTGACTTCAAAATAGCTGTTTTATCTATAATATACAATATCATTTGTCTTCAAACAAATTCTACTCTTTCAAGAAACAGAGCAAGCCTTCTTAACCTACCCTCTCTTCAAGCCAGAATAATAAATAAATGGAATTCACATGCTCTGCTACATTACATCCAGGTGGGCTGAGACAAGCAAGTCATTTCATGAGTACTGGTGGTAGAAAGGCTTTTTCATGAAATCATTAACTGTCCTGAATTCCTAAGGTATATTTAGGTCTCTTTCAAATCATGCTTACAATTTAATATCATCATAAAGAAGTTCCAGAATCTCATCAAAACTTACTAGTTTGTTTTTTAAGACTGTTGGCTGGGAGTATACATACCACATTTGTATCAACAAAATAACCATCAGCCACCAGGAAGAGAAAAATCTTTGAAAGTGTAAAATGTGTGGCTCATACAATGCTAAAGACTTGAAACATCTGGACTTTCAACTACATGTCTCCATTATCTCCCAGCTGCTAAACATATAAATTCTGTCACCATTTCTTATTTGTTGTTCCTTTAAAGAATTTCTTGGTTTTGCCTCTGTCTACTCCCATAAACCTAGTCCATGGATTTTTATTTCTTTTGTTGTTATAAAATCTTGTTAAATGCCGACTCACCGACTCCAATTCATCGGACATACCATAATAGCCAAACTAATCTTTTGAGAGCTCTTCTTTCATCCCTTCACCTCTTGTGAGAGCATTTCCAAAGGTTTTGCCTATTTCATCAAATATAAAATTCCTCTGCCTAGCTGCTGAGCGCTCAGAAATCAAGTCTCTGTCGCAGCAAGCTTTTCTCTCACTGTCCCCAGCATGACACCCTCGCTCTGAGCAGGCCGCCGCGCAGTCCATGCTCACGCCTGTGTGGCTGCCTTGATCCCGATCTGGACCCTTCTGCACACACTGCTCATGTTGCAGAATTGAATGTGCAGATAATGGAAGGATTACGTGGCATTTGTATGGTACACAGCCGGAACTCGATGAGCACGCTGACACTAATGACCTGGAGAAAGTCAAAGAGAGGCAGTGCAAACGGATTGCACTACAAATTGGTCAGCAAAGGACCGAGGAGGAATGAGGAGTGGAAAGGAGAGGAAAGAAGGCAGGAAACTGATGAAAAGGTTTAAGCCAATGTTACCCTTCCTGGAACTGGCATCTCAGAAAACTAAAGCCCTACCTCATTTCTTTTCTTTTCTTTTCTTTTTCTTTTTTTTTTTCTGAGTCAGGATCTCACTGTGCAGTTAGTTCAGGCTGCCATCAAACTCACTATGTAGTATAGGCTGGTCTCAAACTCAAGGCAGTCCTCCTGCCTCAGCCTCTTGAATGCTGGGATTTCAGGTATGGGCCACCATACTCAGCAAGCCCTAGTTCATTTCTGAGACATTTGGGAGAAGACACTGGAGATTATCAGATATCAATTAACTATGTGAACGTGTTTCTATACTTCTTGTGAATTATCAAGTGATTAAGAAATTCTGAAGAGAAGTATAGCTATCTGCATGGACAAAGTGTCTCCAGCCTTGAAAGATCAGGAAATAATACTGCCAGAGTACCAAAAGTAGCACTGAACCTTCCAGGAGTTAAGCAGCTTTCAACTGAACCAGGACTGAGACTAATCACACTCTCCTTCTTTTTCAAAGGGCGCTTTGGCTCCGTCTTACAGAGTGTAACTCCAGGAGCTCTCTCAGGCTTATGTGCAACTTATTTCTTTGCTTATGTGAATGTATTGTGGAACTAGTGATCCCTCAGTGTAAATCCTAAAGGTGACAGACACTGTGAGGCTAGATCCACATCTTTGGAATTTTTTCTTCCTGTCTTAAAACTCATGCATCTTTTCATTCAACTTCATCTGAGTCTGGAGATCCATGTGTAGAAATTACTATTCCAATTGGCTCAACATGACAAGGGCACCTCCTTATTGTGGGGTAGGATAGTAGCAAGATAATCCTAAAATAATAATACTGTTGCTGCCCAGCAGTACTTTCAAGTAGTGAGAAGTTCAGGCTAAATGTTTGTCAGCAAATACTAAATATCCAGCAACAACCCTGGTCATATTTTAACTTCTGACAGTAGCTTTAGTCCCTGCTTGTACAATCAGCATGAAAAATTCAGTAAAAGATTTATTTTTCAATGTGATGCTCCTTAGGAAGTGTATGGACATGCAATGATCTCTGTAAAATCATTTAGCTTCTTGAAGTCTAAAGTCTCTAAACTATATATTTCAGTACCATAGTCTACCCTGTAGTATTTTTGTGAGTATTCAATTATATTATGCATGTCCTAAATATGCTACATAACAAAGTAAATAGGCTAGAGTACAAGGAGTTAGGTAACCTCATGGAAAATGTATTTAATATCTGCCTTGTTTGCAATATTTCTTGGAAATAGCATGTGTCTTATAAGTAACTAAACTCTAATTTTTATTAAACTTTTACATTTTTAATTTTTATTAGTTGAAAATCTTTTAAAAATATACTACATATACTTGTTTGCTTAACTACATAAGGTGAGATAAGGTCTGTTCCAGTAATAAAATGCAGTGGGCTCTCTATGAAAGATAATGAACATTCATGTTAGCCTCTGGCTCTTTGTGTTTTCAAAATTTAGATTTAGAAGAGACACTGGTTGTGATCTAAGAGTTTTACGACTAATAATACCAAATTTATTTCAATCTTGGTCTTTATTTCCATACCCCAGAATATCTTTCCAATCCAGAACTATTTGATTTCTTCTCTTGGTAAATACCTAGTAAGTATCTAGAACTTCCAAGAATTGTTCTAGATGATGAGTAACTGCAGGACATAAAACAGATAAAAATTTCTCTTCTCACTAAGTTTACATTTTGGTAGAAACTTACACTCAGATAATAAACCAAAAGAAAATAGTTTTATATGCTACTAAATAATGATAAGTATTGGAAGGATAGGGAGTGCATTTCTGAATGAATTAGGCAAAGCTTCAAAGATAATGTGATATCTGATCATTGTCAAAATTTTATTTAATGTAGTTGCTGTCTTCACATTCATTTTGACTGACTGACTGATTGATTGAGACAAGATCTCATTCTGTAATTCAAGTTGCCCTTAAACTCAGTGTGTAGCCCAGGCTGGCCTTGAACTTGTGATGAAGCTCCTGCCTTAGCCTCCCAAGTGCTAGGATTACATGTGCGCACCACCACACCAAGTTTAATTTTCTGTTTGAGCTAACACAAGTTGTTTGAAAGCTGGTCATACCCAGTCACTTTTGGCCTAACTAAAACTTCCGCTCCAGCTCTGCCTGTTTATGATATAGCCCATGTAATCTCATTCCACTGGTCCCAAACCTAATACACCTCATTGATACTAGTAGACATAAAAACTAATGGTCAACAAGAGAAGTTCCCCCTTCACACATAGCTTCTTTAGACTGGCCAATCTGCAACTCCGACATAGCACCACAGACCTTTGTAAAGGTCCCATTCATAGGTCCTCTCCCTTTCTTCCCAACCCACTGGTTGAGCCCCTTGGATTTTCTGTCAGCCTCCTTTCCACACCCCCTAATCTCTCTAGAGCTGTAATCTATTTCTTCTCTTTCATACATTTAGGTTTTTGCCTTTTCACTGAATTTCAGTTGACACACACACACCTGAACTTACTCCCTTGTACCCTTTTCACTCCCAGTGAGCTACCATGTTGGCTAATGGCCACTCTCAAGGGACAGACTTCAAGATCAAATCAGAAAAAGTTACAACAGTTGAAGATGTGAAGGAAAAGTGGACAGGAAGAATGTAGGGGAAAGCATTCCAAGCAGATGGAACAGCAGCCATAAAGATCATGCCTGGGACCTCATTTACCCTTTCAAATATCAGTGGGCTGGATAGAGGACTGCTGGTGATTTAGAGGTGAGGGAGTGGTAGGAGGGAAGCTAGAGAGGGTTTTTAGCACACAGAGATAATTTTGCAGGATCTTAACTTTATTTTTAAGCAAAGGAAAAGTCCCTTCAATAGAGAAATTATTTGCTTTTATTTGTCAAGTATGCTTGAAACTCTCATTGTGGAAAGTAGTGTCTAGAGGTGAGGTTAGGGACAAAAGTCACAAAAACATCCAGACCAAGGTGATAATGGTTTAAGAAATGGTCAGTCTAAATGTATTTTGAAGGTAGAATGTATTTTGCTGATATAATTGGCACAGGTATATAAAAGAACATCCATAATGACTCAGAGGTTTTGGGCTGGGTGGTTGGAAAAATGGAACCATAGGCAACTGGGATGGAGGACCTTGATGGTGAAGAAAGAGTTCATGGAGGTGTGTTGTGTTTGTGTGTCTGTGGGGCAGCCACATGACAACGCCAAGAAGGGATTTAGGTATCTAAGCCTGGGGTTCTGGAGACAGACTCAGAAACAATCCCTCTCATTCATCATCAATTTTGTTCAAAGACATTGAGATAATATAATAAAGAAATTTAAATATTTTCCATAAATGCCTGGAAAGTTGATAATGATGTGGAAAAAATCAAAACCCAGGAGAAAACCTGTGCCACCTAGAAACTGGCTAAACTTTCTTAGACGAGATCAAATGAGCACTAACCACTTAGAAGAGAGGTTGACATTAAAATTCACAAAACGGCCAAGGATGTAGTTTAGGAGTGCAGGATCCAACTGGCAAGCATAAGGCCCTTAGTTCACTTCTTAGCACCCAAAACATAATTCATAAAATTTAAAAAGTCCCGCTTCTTAAAAAAATTAATGAAATTTAAAATATGTCCAAATTAGAAGACAATATGTCCCAATATGTAGGATCAATGATATACTGAAAATACATAAAGATACCTTTAACGACCTTAAATAGTCATTCCCTAAAAGATGCAACACACCAGAATAAATAATAAGTACCTGAAAATGTCCTCAATACATTAGTTATCGAGAGATACTGCTTCAAATTCATTAGAGTGGCTGAAATTAAATAGCTTGGAGGAGATGGCATGAAAAGAGGAAGAGAATGACTAAAGGATACAAAGTTTCAGTTAAATTAGAGGAATGAGTTTTAGTGACCACAGTCAAGAATAACGCATATTTTAAAATCACTACACAAGTAGTTTCTAAACCTTCTCACTCACATGCACACAGAAATGAGCTGGCAGGGTGGTACCTGTATTAATTCACTTGACAGTGTAAGTGTGGGGAGATGTGAGGCAACTTGGACTCTTCCACATTCCTGTTCAGACATTGAGATCATGCAGCCCCTATGAGAAATTAGGGCAGCGTTTTGTTAAATGACTTTTACATTTCACAGCCATTGCATGCTCAGATATCTGAGAGAAATGAAAACACATGTCCAAAAGAGTCACCTATAACATACAAGCAGCTTTGTTAAGAATTGCCCAAATCTAGAAACTACTCAAATGTTAATCAGTATGTGAATGTGTAAAATATTTGCTGGCATATGCGCATAAGGAAATACTGCTCAGCGATACAAAATGAACTTATTGACATGTGGAACAACACAGATGCATTAAAAAACAAAACAAAACATTCTGCTGAGGTTGAAGATACAGCTCAGTGGGAGAATAGTTGCCCTGCAAGGGTTAGAGCCTTAGCACTGAAAAACAAACCCAAAAAGCCAATCTGAGAGAAGGTGGTTAATAAAAATAACATGTACAATAACATGATTTCATGCACGTAAGTTTTTTAAAACAGAGAAAACTACTCTACGTTGTTGGAAGGTGAGAGGCACGGTGCTCTCTGGAGAGGTGGACTTGACCAGAGATAACATTCAGGAGAGATAGTAACCCTGGATCTCAGGCATGGGTCACATCTATGTTCACATCTGTGAAAACTCGACAAACCCTTCACTTATAGTGTACATGCTTTGTCGAGTAAAAATTAACTTCCCATGTTTAAAATAGAACTATGTACCTCCTGCTACCAGGCTCCTCCTCTCCCACAAGGACTGTTCGGCTCCCTGTCCTCCCAGCACGGGCTGCTGCTGAAGGAGCACACAGCAATGTGACTCTCCCAAGACCTGTCATGTGTCATTATTCGTGTTTAAAATGATGTAATGAAGGGGGCACAGAAGGGGAAAGAAGAATTTACAGAAAGGCTAGAGTTACTTGTTACAGATATGCCAAAGTTTAGCTACTTCAGCTGACCCAGTGTCCCTCAGGATAAAATCATGTCTTTAGACTGCTGTATATGCTTTAGAATAATCAAAATGATCTGCAAGCAGTTTGCCAAAGAAAAAAATGCACACTTGCCAAATAATAAGTTCAACTATTTCATGATTTAAATTTGCATTCCTTCTACCTTCTGTACAGATCATAAATAGGGACTGAAATTTACTGCACAACATCTAGGTGCAAGAATAGTACTGGGTCCATCTTTCACCATGACCTAGTTCAAGGAAAAGGCTGACTCTATGAGTGTGTGTGTATTTATTTTTTATACCCCGAATTCTTTAGGAATACAACCATTTTGTGAAAACCTGAGGATTTTGAGGCTTGTAAAGAAGTTTGATATTAGCCAGACCAGGGAGTGCATTACAATAATCCCAGCAAGTGGGGGACTGAGGAGAATTGCTGGGAGCTCAGTCCTGCTTGACTTACATGACAAGACTCTCTCTCTAAAAAAGAAGGAAGTTTGACTTTGTTAATAGTAATCTTTTGATTGAGTTTTCAAGATGTTTGTAGTGTTTTCCATCTCCCACTTGTAGTGACTTTTTGATATGTTCATGTTCCCTTCTAACAGATTTGTTTCTTGTATTTTTCCAAAGATGAATCCACTAGAAATTACCACAGTCCAATATTACATGGACATGTATAAGTCAGACACAAAAAGCAAGACATTTCTTTTGTATGAGAAACATAACTAAAACAAAAGAGTAAAATAAAGGAGAGATGATAGAAAACAAAAAGGCATACTTGGAGATGGAGAATGGTATTGGGGGAAGGGAAGTAAAGGGATCAGAGATAATTCAGATATGCTATATACACACATCAGTTCCCTTGGAAAAAAAATGTAATTATTAGGCATTACACATATATACTAATAATAACTAATTAATGATATTTTGAAATTATTAATAGAAAAAAGAACAAACCACTCACATAAGGCAATCCACAAATAGAAATATAACTGTATATTTATAGCAGCCCAAATATTAATAGGTTTAGTATGCAACATTACAACTTCAAAATCACCCAGATAAAAATTCAAATAACTCACAAAAGAATTCATGAAGATAACGGGTCTGCCAAGTATTAGGGGGACCTTCCTAAATAAATATATGGACCTGGACTTTGTGATTATTCTCTGAGTAATTTTATTCATATATTTCTTTGCTGGTTTTATTTCATATGAAAAATGTCTGGTTTTTTCCAATGCCCATTTTTGAATACATCTTTAAATTTAAGGGGTCTGATTTTTTTTTAAGTTCCTTATATATTATAGATAATAGTCCTTTGTCTAAGGAACAATTGATAAAGATTTTTCCTACATTGCAGATTGTCTTTTCTCTCTATTGGCAGTTTCTCTTGCTGTGCAAAGTTTTTTAATAAGATGCGATCCCAGTCGCTGATTATTTTGGCTAGTTCCATGCTACTGAGGTTTTGTTCATAAAGTCTTTCCTTATGCCAATGTCTCTGAGAATTCTAGCTAACCTATTTTCCAGCAAGTTTGGTGTCTCCATTTTAATATTTAGGTCTTTAATCCACTTTGATTTCAGTTTAGTGTGTGGTGAAAGATATAGGTGTAGTATTAATCTCTGGCAAGTTGAAACCCAGT
>PVIR01009695.1:37857-52474 GCA_004026965.1 Petromus typicus | reverse complement strand
AAAAAAAAAAAAAAAAAAAAAAATTTCTGGATAGGGTTCAGGGATTTAGCTCAGTGGTTCAGGCACCTGTCTTGCAAGCGCAAGGACCAGGGTTCGATCTGGTAACCACATAACAATACTGGGCATGGAGACTTACCCCAGTACCACATACCACAGTGCCTGCGTGGTGGCTCACGCCTGTAATCCCAGCACTGGGGAGGCAGAGGCAGGAGGATTGCTGTGATGTGAGTTGGAGGCTGAGCTCAAGGCCAGCCTGAGCTACAAAGCGAGACCCTGTCTCAAAAAAAAAAATTTTTTTCTGGATGTAAGTAAATATAAATGTGTAAGTTGTTTTCAGATCACCTTTGATTGTGTATCTAGTGATGATGATAGAAATTTGAAGACTATACAAATGAACCTTTCTCTCTCTCTCTCTCTCTCTTTCTCTCTCTCCCTTTTTGGTACTGGAGTTCAAACTCAGGACCTTGTGTTTGCAAGGCAGGCACTGGAGCCACTGAGCTAAATCTCCAGCCCCACAACTGAACTTTGAAAAAATACTTTTGAGTAGACTGTAAAAACAATACACAAAAAAAGAGTCAGTCTAACATGGTAATGAATGTCTAAGATACCAACACTCTTGAGAGGCTGAGGGAGAAAAACTACAAGTTATAGCCTAACTTAGACAGACTGGTGGCGGCTTAGCAAGGCACAATCTCAAAGTAAAAAAATTTTAAAAGGGATATAGATGTAGCTCAGTATGAAATTCCTTGGTTTAGCACCTAATATCATCAAAAAAGGATCCTCTTTTACAGGTGAATTTCACATGAAATAATTTCATGCATTAAAATCTATCTTTAAAACATAATTATGCTAAAATTGCTAAGTGATTCTCCTCTACAAAATACCATACTAAGAAGTTTTCTATAGCTCTTTCAAATCAATTTTTTATAACTTTAATTGTGCCACACACATTCTAGAATTGAACTTGTGCATCCCTGAATCTTAATCTGACTGGAAGACTGTTCCCAAAAAACTAGTGTTCGTGTAATCTTCTCGTTCCATAAAATCTGAGAAACCCTTGGGGATTGTTGTACACCTACTATTACTGTTGTGTTAATTCTACCCCTTGAGTGGGTAAGCACGTCCCTGCATTCAAAAATAAAAATTAAGTAATTAATCAAAATGCATAAAACTTTATTAGAACTGCCAATGGAGTTAGTGGAACTTTTCATGCAGGATATAGCTACCCTTTGGATAACTCTGAAAGACACTATTTCTAACTGTGATCATGTTTTTTATCTTGATCCAAGCTTCCAAATTTTTTGCCATTAAGGAAATTGGATTTCTTCTAAATATATGCAGTGATTATCTTCCTCTCATCATTATCACTATTCCACTGGGACCAACACAAATATTAATCCACAGATCTAAGTAGTTCCATCAATAACAAAAAGGATAAATGGTTTATTTTGCATGCAGCCAGAAGCAGACCTGGAGAAAAGCATGTGAGTGGAAGTAATTTATTTGGATGGTCAAAGGACTCTATTAAAGAAACGGAGAAATGATACAGGGAAAAGGAGGAAGAGAGTGAATATTATTACCCCAACTACCACAGAGAGTAACCAGAGCCCAGTCCAGGAGCAACTTCTAAGAAATGCCACAAATGACACTCACAGAAATAAAATGCATAGTAAAACTGCAGAGGCTAAATGCAAAAAGGAAATCCAAAAGGCAGTTAAGAGATAAAAATAAAAAAGCAGACTTTAAATACCAGACTGTGAACTGACAGCAGACACTGAATTGATAGAGTTAGTGATTACTGACTCACAATTCTGTACCCTATAAAGAATATTTTTAAGGATGAAGATACAATAAAAAACATTATCAGGCCAATGAAGAGTGGCAGAGTTCATCAGTAAAGAAAATTCTGAAGTATGTTCTTCAAGTAGAAAGAAAATTACTCTAGGAAGAAGGGGGAATGATAGAAGAACTAATTAAGACCAAGGAGCAAAGCAATTATTTGTATAAATACTTAAAAATTAACAGTACTAGCAACCAGACATAAACTGGGACAGCAACAGCATATAAACTGCAAATAAAGTTAAGCAGATTTAAAGTCCTTTATTGTCCATAGAGGAAACAGTTTCCGACTTTTATAAATTAAACATGTATGTTGGGATTTCTAGGATAACAATTTCTTAAAAGCACAGAATAAAACAAAGAAAAAAACCCAAAAAAGTCAGACAGACTATAATTCTGAAACTACTGTAGTACAAACTACAGGATGATTTTTTTAAAAAATATTAGTCAAAAACACTATGAAAGTTACTTGTGTTTAGATGTCCTTCCAAAGCTTCATGTAAATTAGGTGGGGCCATTTAAATTCGGAGGTGGCTGAATCTGAAGGATATGCCACTGGGATTACGGGCGTGTGATTACTAAACAACTACATATGGGTGATTAGTTTGGTCCCACTCTAATCCCAGTATACTGAATAAGATGAGGGGGGCAGAAAAAGCTTCAAACTCAACAAAAAGACCAAACCATAAAAGTGGATCAAGAAGAAATTCTGGAGTTAAAGAATACAAGGTCTGATCTGAAACACTCAATAGCTTCAGCAACCAACTCAATTGAGCAAACAAAGCAGTGGACTCAAATTATACTGTTAAAAGAAAAAGAAAAAATGAAAAAGGACTGAAAAAGAGTGAAGAAAACTTATGGAACTTATATGGTCCCATCAACCAAACTAATGTGCACTCTTTTAATAGTTGGAAATCACAAATATAAAAGAGTATGAAACAAACCAAAAAGTTTATTTAAAGACATAATGACAAATTACTTCCTAAATATGAGGGAAATAAACAACCCGATTCATTAAGCCCAAATAATCCCCAAAAGGGTAAACATTAAGAGGTCTTTATGAGGAGACATTATAATCAAATTGTCAGAAGTCAAAAACAGAACTCTAAAAGCAGCATGAGAAAACTCACTCACCAGATTAAAGGGAATGCTCATAAAAGCCTCATATTTTTCTCAGCAATCACTTTGGCCTCGCAAGGGCAAGGTTGTGAATTTGATCCCTGGTACCACAAAAAACAAAACAAAACAAAACAGGGCTGGGGAGTTAGCTCAGTGGTTCCGGCGCCTGTCTTGCAAGCGCAAGGACCTGGGTTCGATTCCCCGGTACCCACATAACAATACTGGGTGTGGAGACCCACTCCCAGCAGCAACCAGTACCACATACCACAGTGCCGGGCGTGGTGTCTCACGCCTGTCATCCCAGCACTCGGGAGGCAGAGGCAGGAGGATTGTGATGTGAGTTTGAGGCTGAGCTCAGGGCCAGCCTGAACCACAAAGCTAGACCCTGTCTCAAAAACAACAACAACAACAACAACAACAAAAAAAAAAAACCTAAAAACAAAACAAAACAAACAAAAAAAACAGGCCAGGGATTTAGCTCAGTGGTTCTGGCACCTACCTCACAAGCGCAAGGTCTCTAGTTCAATTCCTGATACCAAAAAGAAAAAGACATACAAAAAAACTTGGCAGGTCAGGAAAGTGGGATAATATATTCAATGTGCTGAAAGGGAAATAAAGCCTATTGACCAAAAATATTATACTTGGTAAAGCTGACCTTCACAAATCACAAAGAAAGACTTTCCCAAAAAACTAAAGCTAAAGGAATTCATCACTATAAGAAATAATGAAGGGCCGGGCGTGGTGGCTCATGCCTGTAATCCCAGCACTCGGGAGGCAGAGGCAGGAGGATTGTGATGTGAGTTTGAGGCTGAGCTCTGGGCCAACCTGAACCACAAAGCGAGACACTGTCTCAAAAAACCTAAAAAAAAAAAAAAAAAAAGAAATAATGAAGGAAGCTTTTCAGGTAAAAGAAAAGATATTTACTAGCAACATACAACATATAAAGGTATAATCTTCCTAGGGTAAAGGTAAGGTGTGAAATTTACAATTCATTAATAGTATAATAGTGATATATACACTACTTATAGAGAAGTTAAAGCTAGAAAAATTAAAAATAACTAGGTACCCTAATTTATTAATGGGTATACATTATAAAAATATAATTAATTATAATTAATGGGTATACATTATAAAAATATAAAGTGTGACATCACTAACAAAGTGGTGGAGGAACAAAAAGCAGTTCTGGTATACAATCCATGTTAAGTTGTTATCATCTTAAAACAGAAATTCTGTTTTATGTAGCTTCATGGAATTCAAAAAGCAAAAAACAAAAAAGAAGAAAGAATCAAAACATACTGGTATTAGAAAAAGTCAAATCAAAAGAAGGCAGCATAAGAGCAAGAAAGGAACACAAATGTATGAAACAACAAAATGGAACTATTGTCTTGACTTATCAATAATATAAATGGATTAAATTATCTAATCAAAAGCGATAGGATTACTGAACAGATAAAAAGCCAAGATCCATTATCCACTACCTACAAGACATTCATTTGAACTTTGAGAATATGAAAATGAAGGGACAGAAAAGGTATACCATGCAAACAATAACCAAAGAAAGTAGGAAACTTCAATTTTATCAGATAAAACAAATTTTAAGTCAAAAACCATCAAAAGAGACAAAGACAATGCTTAATAATATGGGGTTAATTCATCAAAAGGATAAAATAAACATGAATGCCTACATACATGCATATACATGGGAGGGGTCACACCAACACTGGAGCACTTCAATATGTAAAACAAATACTAATTGAACTGAAGGAATAGTTAGCAATAAAACAATGTTTGATGACTTTAATATTCTTTCAACAGTGGATAAATCATTCAGACAGAAAATGAGCTAACAGCTAATATGCACAACACTATAAACCAAACAGACCTGGTAGACATATATAGGGCGTTCAACCCAATCGTAGCAAAATACGCCTTTTTTAATGGAACAACCCCTAGGACAGATAATAGATTATATCACAAAACATGTCTTAAAGCTGAAATCATACAGAGTCTCTTCTGACCACATGGTATGAAACTAGGAATCATTAACAGTTGGAAATATGGAAAATCCAGAAATAACATGAAAATTAAACAATACATGCCTCCAAAATCAACATGAGAAAGACTAAATCAAAGTAAAACTCTTACGAAAAATAAAAATAGAAATATAATATACCAAAATTATAGTGTATAAAAAAGTTCTAAGAGTGAAATTTATAGTGATAAATGCCCACCTTGAGAAAAATGAAAAAACTTAAGAAAAACTATATTTAAAGTTCAAGCAACTAGAACAAGAAGAATACACAAACTCCAAAGTTGACAAAAGGAAGAACATAACAACAATAAAAATGAAAATAAAGAAAATGGGAAATACAGAAAAAATCAACAAACTGCATTGTTTTAAAAATTGGCAAACCTTTACCTAGACTTAAAAACAAAACTCAAAGGGCCAGGTACTTAGCTCAGTGGTGCCAGAGCCTGCTTTGCAAACCCAAGGTCCGGGATCATGGTAACTCACACCCACCAGCAATCAGTAGCACATACCACAGTGCTGCACATGGTGGCTCACACCTGTAATCCCAGCACTCAGGAGGCGGAAGCAGAAGGATTGCTGAGTTCAAGGCCAAGTTCAGAACCAGCCTGAACTACAAAGCAAGACCCTATCTCAAAAACCTACCAAAAAAAAAAACCAAACAAAACAAACCTCAAAGTCACAGAAGACTGATGATGTTACATAAATAAGAAAGGATCTGAAGAAACTACTGTGATACTAAGGATCTGTGAAACTACTGATATATTAATTAGATAATGAAAAAGGTAAATTCTTAGAATCATACAACCTATAAATTAGAATCATTAAAAACCAGAAAATCTCAAGAGATCAATAATGAATTTAAAGAGCTTGAAAGAATAATCAAAAGCTCTGCAAAGAAGAAAACTCCAGGACCAGAAGGCTTCACTGAAGAATTTTACCAAATATTTAAAAGAAATTAACACCAATTCTACTCAGTCTTCAACAAACTGAAAAGGACAGAACATTGCCAAAATCATTTTAGAAAAGCAAGCACTGCCCTGATAAGAATGCCAGACAAGAACACTAAGAAAAGAAAATTACAGGCCAAGATGAAATTAGATGCAAAAATCTTCAACAATATACTATCAAAAGGAATATAATACCCATGAAAAGAAAGGATCATATACAATGATAAAGGTGGATTTATCTTTAGGATGCAAGGATGATTCAAAATATGCAAATCCATAAATGTGATTTACAAATTTATAATGAAAGACAAAAACTCTATGATAATCTCAATGGATGCAGAAAAAGTAATTTAACAAAATTCAATTTTTCACAACAGAAGCTCTCAACACAATAAAGGCCACATATAATCAGGTCACAGCCAACATGCTAAGTTGAAAGCTATTTCTTTCAAAACAGGACCAAGACAACAATGCCCATTCTTGCCACTTCTATTCAATACATTACTGAGAATTCTGAAAAGAGCAATATGCAAATAAAGGCATACAAATCAGAAAGAATGAAGTTAAACTGTCTTTGTTTACAGATGATATAATTTCATACAAAAACTGTGAATACTATGGGCTGGGGACTTAGCTCAATGGTTCCGGAACCTGTCTTTGCAAGTGCAAAGGCCTCGATCCCCGGTAACCACATACAACAATACTGGGTATGGAGACTCACGCCCACCAGCAATCAGAACCACACACTACAGTGCTTGGTGTGGTAGCTCATGATAGTAATCCCAGCACTCAGGAGACAGAAGCAGGAGGACTGCTGTCAGTTCAAGGGTGAACTCAAGGCCAGCTTGAACTACAAAAAGCAAAACCTTGTCTCAAAAAAAAAAACAAAAAAAAAAACCCCAACTCTGAAGACCATCTCAAAAATATGTTAGAATTGATAAGTGAATTCAGTAGAGTTGCAGGATACAGAAATTAACATGTAAAAATCAATAGTATAAACAATGAATGATCTGTTAAAATTCTTTTTAAAACTGTATTTACAATAGCCATGAAGATACTTTAAATTTAGACAAGCAGATTAAAAAATCTCTACACTGAAAAATATAAAACATTAATGACAGAAATTTAAGACACAAATGAAAATATCCTGTATTAATTCATTTTTAAAAATACTGCAAAAATGTCATTATTACTAGGAAGGGAAAAGAGGTTGAAGGAAGAGGAGGGAATAGGTTTAAAAAAATAGCAGCAAGGGACCAGGGAGTTAGCTCAGTGGTTCCGGCTCCTGTCTTGCAAGCGCAAGGACCCGGGGTTCGATCCCCGGTAACCACATACCATACTGGGCAGGGAGACTCACGGCCAGCAACAATCAGCACCACATACCACAGTGCCGGGTGTGGTGGCTCACGCCTGTAATCCCAGCACTAGGGAGGCAGAGGAAGGAAGATTGCTGTGATGGATGTGAGTTGGAGGCTGAGCTCAGGGCCAGCCTGAACCACAAGGTGAGACCCTGTATCAAAAAAAAAAGAAAAAAAAATAGCAGCAAGATATATCCTAGGTAGGTATAAGTTTCCTATGATAAATGTTATCATATCTAATGTGTACCAATAAAATTGTAAAAATAAAAAATAAATTATGACTTTAAAATGTCAGTACTACAGAATGAAACTGACAGATTCAATGTAATCCTTTATCAAAATTCCAGGTATTTTTCACAGAAATAGGAAAAAATAATCCTAAAACTCACACAGACCCACAAAAGGCCTAAAATAATGAAGGTAAAAATCTTAAGCAAAAGAACAAAGCTAAAGGTATAACTTTATCTGATTTAAAGTACACTGCAAAGCTATACCAATCAAAACAACGGGTACTAGGATAAACACAATCATGTAGGTCAAAGGAACAGAAAGGAGCCCAGAAATAATCCATTTGTATATGGTTAATCAATCTTCATTAAGGATGCCAAGAATATATAATGGGGATAATGCTAGGAAAAGTGGATTATCTATATCCAAAAAAACCAAAAAATAGACCTTTAACTTATAGTGGCAGAAAAATCAACTCAAAGTAGATTAAAGACTTAAACATAAGACCTAAAGCCATAAAACTTCTAGAAGAAAATGGTTAGAAAGTTCCTTGACATTGGTCAACTTCCTTGACGCTGTCAGTGATATTTTTGATATTAACACCAAAAGCACAAGCAACATAAACAATAATAAACAAACAGGACTACATTAAACTCTAAAGCTTGTATACAGCAAAGGAAACAGTAAACAACTTGATGTCTTTTGGACAATGAGGCTTTCATAAAAGCAAGGGAATAAAAAACACTTGGAAATAAAAACAAATACAATTTTTGAATTGGTCCTTCAGTACCCCCATCAAATCTGTATATTTTTGTTAGGCATCTTTTTTCATCCAGTATTCTTCATTTGAATTTTAGCAAACTGTAAGTTAGGAAATTACATTTCTTTCATAGATTACAGTATCTCAAGCACAGAAATTTGGATGTGAAGATAGAAGGCAAAGAAAATTAAGGCAGGGTGTAGTAAATTAGCCAAAGCACAGGTCATGTGTTAGGACAAGACTAGGTTGGCTTTACACCTGGAGTACACATCAAAATAAAAAACATCAAACATAAATACTAGTACTTATGTTCAAGTCATTCACAACTAGACTGGGGCAGACTAGCTTTCATCCAGAGAATGCAATGTTGTATTTAAATATTATAAAACTATATTGAAGTTCACAAGTAACTCATACTTTAGTGGTGGCAGGAGTGGAGAAATGTCTTACGACTTTTAGTCAATCCCCTTTAAAAACAAAACAACAGCAACAATAAAATCTCCATTTCAGACTGTGACATTAGCCATACTCACTGAGCTTAACATACAAACTGAAATAGAAGAATGAAAAAGTGTTAGGTAGTAAGCTGCCTAAAGTCCCCAGGCAGTTCAGGGGACCCAGACTTCAGGTTTCCAGGGAAGGAGACCTGAAACTGAGACCTGAACTGGATATCGGGGTTTACCAAGTGAACAGCAGTGCAGACTTCAGTGCAGAAAGAACTGCAATGTACGGGAGTGAGGCAAGAGGGCCCGCTGGCAGATAACGTGTGGACCAACAGGACATAAGGCAATCATTTCAGAACCAAGTCAAAATCAGGGATGACCTCCTTCTCCAGGAAAGGCCAACAATTTTGTTCTTCAGTGATGAAGATAAACATTTTAGGACACCTAGAAATAAAAGCTAAAGGACTCTCTACTAGGGTTTTAATATTTTGATTTCTTCACTTTTCTCCCTCTACCACTGACTGCCCTCTCTCCTCCCCACACCCTCTACACTTCCTCAAGACACTTGAGAACCCGCACTCTCTAAGATGTCAGCATCCTTCAGTCTACTTCTACCGGCCTGTCTAGGCAATCACTTCAAAGGGGGCAGATGGGGACTCTGCAATCACTTCAAAGTGGGCAGATGCTGACTCTTATTACCTCTTCTGGTGAGAAATGACAAGCTGTGGTGACATCTAACCATCTCCATTACTGCAGTCAGATTCAGTAGATGGGTTCTATTTCAATAATAAAAACATCAAAATAATATCAAGCATTACTTCTACACAGGTATTTCTGGAAATAATCTGCCAACAATTACATATTCTCTCTCTTTTGCAATATGTACAGTGTATCTTTTGGAAGAGAAGACTACAGATATGTAGTTTAGTAATGGATAATAGATTATAATAAAATTTCTTGCTTCTCACAAGAAAAGAACACACAAATGTGTCAGGGGGTACTTCCAGGATATACAAGTAAAGTTGACCAAGGTTACTTCCTTCTTAGTCAAGCTGAAGATGAATTTGAAAGTGTACCACAGAGAAGGTATAGAATTTGTACATTATTCCGAGAGCAATGGAAAGCCACTGAAAGTCCACAAAAGTGACATATTAAATTAGTGGTTTGGAAGGATCACACAGAAACAGTGTCGAAACTGAACTAGAAAGGTCATGCCATGTAAGATGGAAACTGTTTTCAGAAGTCAGAGCCTTCTCTCAAAGACTGAGAACTAAAGAAAAGTATAGGTGGTCCTCCACTCAGGATGGTTCAAATCAGGACTTTTTTTTTTTTTAAACTTTATGGTGGTGCAAAAGTAACACTGTACTAGAGATATGTTTTCAATTCTGAGCATATTCCTGATGGCAGTACAATCTTCTTCAAGATATCAGGGAAGGCAGAAAGCCACAGCTCCCAGTCAGCCATACTATACCAAGGGAAACTACCCGTACTTGACAGTGCACTGTGCCCGTAAGCTGTTTGATTAGATGTATTAAAGGTATTTTTAACTTATCACATTTCCAATCTGCAATGTGTTTGTAGGGATATAACCTTATTTTAAGTCAAGAAGCATGTGTACACAGATAAAAGATATATTTAAGAGGTAGAATATACAGTGTTTGGTGATCAGAATTAACATAGTATGGTGGGAGAAAGGGAGGTAAGGAAGCAACAGAGGAAGAAAAGAAAGAAGGAAGGAAGAGGAAAGGGTGGGGAGGGACTGAGCTGAACCAAGCCAGCCAAGAAAAGAAAACAAAAGTAAGATAAAAAAGAAGTTAAGGGGCCGGGGATATAGCTCAGTGGTTCCAGTGCCTGTCTTGCAAGCGCAAGGGCCCGGTTCGATCCCCGGTAACCACATAACAATACTGGGCGTGGAGACTCATACCCAGCAGCAACCAGTACCACATACCACAGTGCCGGGCGTGGTGGCTCACGCCTGTAATCCCAGCACTCAGGAGGCAGAGGCAGGAGGATTGCTGTGATGTAAGTTGGAGGCTGAGCTCAGGGCCAGCCTGAACCACAAAGCGAGACCCTGTCTCAAAAAAACCTTAAAAAAAAAGAAGTTAAGGATGATGTTCAGGTTTCTGACTCAGGAAACAAGTGTATAGTGTTACTATACAGTAAAAAGGCAACACAGGAATAGGAACATATTTGGATAGAACATGTTAGGACATAACATTTCACACATTTAAGTGAAGAGGTCCAATAAGGAGTAGGTTGGTTATATGAATTTAAAAGTTAGGCGATAGATATGAACTAAAATCAACCGTGGAAACTACTAACAGAGAGAAGATAATTAAAGCTATGAAAATGGATGAGATAATCCAGGGAAATGTACTATAGAGGCAGGCAGGCCAAGGACAATTGGGATGTGAGCAGTACAGAGAGTTTGGTTGGCCTGTGGACATTTAATTAAAGAAACAAAAAGAGTAGGCTGGCAAACATGACAACAGTTAAGGAATCAAAGTCTTAGACCCAAGCACAGCTGGCACTGGCTCAGCTGAGAAAAATCAGCAGACCTGTGGTAGGTAACAGGAGGAGTGCCCACCCATTCTGTTCTTGGCCGTAGTTCCCAGGTTCGGTTTGCCACTTTCACAATGACCACATTCATCCAAAGTAAACAAGAATCAGTTAAAATGAACTAGTAAAATCACTGTTGCTCTAGTTTTCTTTTATTTACTCGATTTAAAGCAGATACCATCTGTGCAGCCAAGCAATGGAGGTTTCTGAAATCCAAGAATCATTCTCAGACCACTAACGCAACCCAAAAGCTGTATCAGACCAGCAAGACATACACTAACATCAGATGTATTTTCAAATGCTATAAATGTGATTCTACTTTTTGGTTCCAGGTTTTAAAACACTATGGTGTATGTGGTTTTGAGCAAGATTCTAAGTTACAATCATGTTTTGCAAGCCATTTTTTTTTAATTCAAGTGCTGACAGACAAAAAATACACTTTTAGCTTGACTTTATAGGCACACACCACTTACCCTGCTTTTAACTTTATTTGAACTGTATGGGTAGTCTAGAAAAGCAACAAAAATGTGCAGAACTGAGGCCAACTAATATCCATTTTCTGAAATCTACTAAACTTCAAATTAAACAATATCAAAACCTCTATAATTTGTTACAAACAGTAATAAAACTGAGATTGTTTTTCTTCCAGTTTCAACTAGGATTTCCCCAAAAATGAGCACATTATTTTAAAAATTCTGTGCGGTTCATCTGTGTACCACAGATACAGGGTACATCATTAAGTGATTCTATTGCTAGATATAAAATTATACATAATTCTCTCATTCAAAACCATGTCTCATGTAAAAAGAACAATTAAGAGCTAACCAATTAAAAACTGAAACTGCCAGGCGAGGGATTTAACTCAGTGGTTCTGGTGCCTGTCTTGCAAGCGCAAGGGCCCGAGTTCAATTCCCCAGTAACCACATACAACAATGCTGGGTGTGGAGATTCATGCTCACTAGCAATCAGAACCACATACTACAGTTCCAGGTGTGGTGGCTCACGCCTGTAATCTCAACACTTGGGAGACAGAGGCAGGAGGATTGCTGAGTTTGAGGCCGAGGCCAGGACCAGCCTGAACTACAAAGTGAGTAAAAAACAAAACAAAACAAAACTCTGAAACTGCCCATTGAGAAGAAAATCTAGCTTTCTGAACACAGAATAAGATATTTTCTTTAGTCAATAGTCAACCTTTTTTAAAGTAAAAGTTACTAACACCGTCACAAACAAATACATCTCTTCAAGTTCCAAACTCCTCTCATTCTTTTCTTTTTTTTCTTTTTTTTTTTTTTTTGAGACAGGGTCTCACTTCGTAGTTCAGGCTGGCCCTGAGCTCAGTCTCCAACTCACATCACAGCAATCCTCCTGACTCTGACTCCCGAGTGCTGGGATTACAGGTGTGAGCCACCACGCCCGGCACTGTGGTATGTGGTACTGATTGATGCTCGGCATGAGTCTCCACGCCCAGTATTGTATGTGGTTACTGGGGATTGAACCCAGGTCCTTGCACCTGCAAGACAGGCGCTGAACCACTGAGCTAAATCCCCAGCCAAACTCCTCTCCTTCTAAAAGACTCCTCATACTCTGCCATCTGCTCACAAAGTGTCTCTGCTATCACACTCTCTGTCATGTTAGCTAGCTTCTGCTGCTTTGTTTTGCCGGCAGATTCTTCAGGGGCTTGTCCTTGTCCCCACTGTATATCTTAAACTCCTGAGGAGTGGGTACCTGCTCAGTCAAGACTTGGTCAGGATCTACACACAAAAAGTGCATATCAGTAACCAGTCAATTCCATGGCCTCCCAAACACAGTAATAAAAAAGTCCTTCAATATCTTGTCTTATACTAAAGAATCAACAAGTGGCATCTTTACTCCTTTACCACCACCTTCCTCACATAACCCTCCACTCCCTATCCACTGAAAAGTTGAATGATGAGATTCAAGCAGATGGAAAAATCTGATAAGTCTGATTAAGAAAATGGAAGAAGTCTAAAGAAATAGAAATAAGGAAGAGAAAATGAGAACGATCAAAGTAAAATGACTAAAAGAAAAACATTATGCCAAGAATAATAAGAAGAATAAAATACATAATAATAAGGGAATACTGTTAGATGATAACCAAGAAGAAGCAGCTGTAGGAAATAAATTCAACCTTGTCAAGCTGATTCCTAAACCACACTATATAGGACAACTGACAACTAACATCCCAGTCCAGGGACATGTGGTTATCCCAGCCTGGTGCTTGTTACATCAAGTGTTACTGCTGACTCGGGGTGCTCTGAGTCAGTACACAAAGACCACCATCATGCACACTCCCTGCCAAGAGGCACGTCAGTGATGGGGGCTGCGGGAGAGCCAGTGGCACAGACATCAGGGCAACAGGCCAAGAACTGCACAGAACAAGGCTTGTACTGAGGCTAAAATTAAGTCAAATGGGAGAGAACTAAAGACAGAGGAGAATGAGAAGAACAAATACATCAGCCGAGTAGGTACTTTCTACATGTAGGGGAAACACACATCTGGAATTATTTGGCACTGAGTGCCACCGAATTTAAGACTTTGTTCCTCTCATGTAATTATTTCTTAGTAAGACCACACAAAAGACAGATCTAGAGGCTCAAATGCTGGACAGTGGTTAAAGTGGGTAGAACAATAACCATTAAAACACAACACACATTTTTAAAGGGACAGAACAGTTAGAGGGTAAAGAATGTTCCTGCCTGACCTGGGAAGATGTTCCTCATAAATTCTAAGTCAAATAAGAGAGATGCTGACACATATGAATAATAATGATTTTTGTAAAGATATCTATTTGTGTAAGTTCAGGAAATCTTTAAATTATTCCAAAATCAAGTGTTGGTGTTATGCATAATTTCCACTTTTGATTGTGTAACTTTAACTAAAATTAAAATAACAGCAATCGTTTAAAATAAAAAGATCCTCTTTTGGGGCAGAGCTTTCACCTTCTATTCAATATATATAATGAATTTGTAAACAATCTTTTTATGGTAGAACACAGCTTCGGGAGTACTGTGTCCAGTACCTGCCTTGCAAGCACAAGGTCTCAAGTTTGATTTATAGTATTAAAAAAAAAAAAAAAAAGGGCCGGGGAGTTAGCTCAGTGGTTCCGGCACCTGTCTTGCAAGCACAAGGGCCCGGTTCGATTCCCCGGTAACCACATAACAATACTGGGTGTGGAGACCCACACCCAGCAGCAACCAGTACCACATACCACAGTGCCGGGCGTGGTGGCTCACGCCTGTAATCCCAGCACTCGGGAGGCAGAGGCAGGAGGATTGTGATGTGAGTTTGAGGCTGAGCTCAGGGCCAGC